>JAVJIX010000149.1:0-95000 GCA_036785185.1 Paratrypauchen microcephalus
CCAAAATTTGACGTGAAGGCGTTTCGTAACTTTTTCGTATGTAGGGTCTTTCGTAAGGTGAGGTACCACTGTATTATATTTGATGAGTGAGCTACTGTACCCAAAACAATTTCCCTTGTGGATCAATAACGTTTAAGTCTAAGTCTAAGAATACACTTAAGGTTAACAAGAAACCTTTTAATCATGTAAATGTTTCCACACTACTGACTCCACTGGTGGCATCCATATTGGTCAGACTTTTTTTTGATAAACAACAAATTCCATACACATGATACATTGAATAGGCTGATTTAAGCGACCTTAAGTGAGAGCATCGTTACTTCCAGTCAGCCATCTTGTCTTGTCTCATGCTGCCTTAGTATGAGATTTATCTGATCATTATCAAAAATAAAAATGTAACCTAAAGATACTAAATGTTTTGATGGTTTAGATACTTCCACAGTTTTTCCAGGTAGTTCCCAATATTTTTAATTTAGGTTTTTAGGTTTTCTATTTATCACTTAATATAAAATGTATTATTATTATTATTAATAATAAACTGTAATAATATGTCCCTCTTCCTGTCTAGTCAAGCCAAGCTGTTGAGGAGAGAGAAGAGAGAGTAGACTACTTTTCCCGTCCAGAGCCTGCTAGAATGCAAGAATTTTTAAATCACCACCCAAAGCAATAGTAAAATACATTACTAATAGAAAAATACATTACTTTGGTTAACACAAACATAAATTAGTCTGTTGTGCTCCGCTAATTATGAGGGGCCGTTCTGAGCCAAAAATGCCAGGGTTTTTGTCCCAGTCCAGCCCTGACCCTCACATTAACCTTCAGATCTTTTCTCTTAAATCTGCTCCACAAAACTCACTTTATGATGTAACTGTGTTAAAAGTGTGTAAAGTTGATCATGGTAATAATTTTAATCTTGCTTCAAAACACAAAATACTACATTCAGTTTTTGTGATGCTTTTGTTTTAGTCATGCTGAAAGTGAAGTCAGGTGATGAGAGCAGAGTGGGTCTAACCAAAGCTTTTGGATTGTCCAATTATAAATGTTTTCTTCAGCTAATAAATGAGTAAATCTTCAGCTGAATCTTAAGGAGCTTCTGCAGTTTGTATCATAAAATAGCACCGTTCATTATTCAAGGTTACTGAACTGAACGTATTGCACTTTAACTGTAGCCAGCATTAAGACTAAAGTGAAAATAATGAGATTATTGTTTACATTCACCAAAAATAACTTTTAAAATAATTTGTTCCAGTTTTGTTTTGATGCTCCCTTTGCTCCCCATGCTAAGTCTCTCCCCTTCAGAGCACTATCACAACACAATCAGCGTGCTACTGCACATCGCATCAGGTTTGTGATGTTGTAGTGCAGTTTTGTCTTATGTTTTTGTACATTTATGGAGAATTGTGAAGTGGGAGCATTTGTGACATAGGCTTGTGGGCGGAGCCTTGTACAGAATCTTACAGCTAACCGTAAGGAGAGTTTGAAAAGGGCCGAGGAGAGATCGCTAGATTATTCAAACATGCGTGGATGACTCTAAAACCTCTTCAGGACTGTTTATGATGAGGAAACAAGGTTAGAACATGGTAGAATTCTCCTCCTGTGTGGTACCTGTGCCCAAGACACTGCACGCCAAAGACCTCAACAGCTTTAGGCCAGTGGCTCTCACGTCTCATGTGATGAAGACTCTGGAGAGGCTCGTCCTGGGTCACCTCCGCTCCACGGTGAGCTCAGCGATGGACCCGCTGCAGTTCGCATATCGGCCCGCCATCGGAGTAGAGGACGCCATCATCTCTCTGATGTATCACTCGCTGTCCCACTTGGAGAGGCCCGGCAGCACTGTGAGAATCTTGTTCTTCGACTTCTCCAGTGCGTTCAACACCATCCAGCCGCTGCTCCTGAGGGACAAGCTGGAGTGGGCAGGAGTGGACTGTGACCTGGCTGAGTGGATCCTGGACTACCTCACAAACCGGCCCCAGTTTGTGAGAGCCCGGGACTGTGTGTCTGACCTCATGACCTGCAGTGTGGGGGCGCCCGAGGGCACGGTCCTCGCGCTCTTCCTCTTCACCCTCTACACTGCAGACTTCAGACACAACACGGACAGCTGTGTCCTGCACACTAACGCAGGACTTTGTGGACTGGTGTCAGCGGAACCACCTTCTCATCAACGCGGGTAAGACCAAGGAGATGGTGGTGGACTTCCGCAGATGCCATTCTACTGTCCCCCCACCAGTGAACATCCAGGGAAGGGACTTGAGAGAGTGGACTCATACAAGTACCTGGGTGTTCATCTGAACAATAAACTAGATTGGACTCACAACACTGCAGTGTTGTATAGTAACGAAGTAATAATACTTCACTACTGTACTTAAGTACATTTAGGGAGACTTTGTACTTTACTTGAGTTAAAAAAAAAAAAAAACTTTTACTTTTACTTCACTACATTTTTGAATTTAATTGCATACTTTTACTCCGATACATTTTCAATGTGCTGTTTAGTTACTCGTTACAAAAAAACCCTCTACTGACTGAAGGAAGTCAGGACGTGCCTGGGCTTGTTCGCTACTTGCGCATGACAATCAGCCTACACCTGTTGGTTTCATGCAGCTAGTTTATTCAATCAACATCCCTGATGGAAGAGGAGACAGCATCCATGTCGGCTACAAATGAAGGGGGACCTGACGATGAGCATCCCTGGCCGTACTTAAACACAATTGTCACGGGGAAACAGGAGGGATGACCCAAAATGCAGGACTACTGTTTAAATACTTTAATAATAAACCAAGAACTGACCAAAATTCAAAAATCCAAAGAGGCAAGACATGACTACCAATGACAAAACGTGACGAGACATTGACGATGGACCAACAAAGGGCAGAGGAGAACATGGGGTATAAATGCAGACAGACACAGGTGTAGCACATCAGGGCGGGGAAGACAATCAACAGACAGGAAGTAAAACTAAAACAAGCTGACCAGAAATGTCAAAATAAAACACTGAGGACACACCAAAGGAATAAAATACACAAAATGTGAAATAACAGCCAAAAAAAACATGAACCATGACAGTACCCCCTCTCAAGGGACGGCTCCCAGACGTCCCCAAGAGCCACAATGAACTCGGGAGGGTGGAGGGGGCCTGGAGGAGGGACAAGAGATCTGAAAAAACAGTCAGAATGGTCTGGGGTCATGAAGGCAAGGGCAGTTCACAATGGAGATGGCAGTGAAGTTAGGTGGGATGTCTGGAGCTCAACTTGGATGAGGGGCAGGGCTGAGATCTGGCAGCAAGCTCCCTGGACGGAGAGCGATGTCCAGCGAAGCTACCGCAAGGGCTTGGGAGAACGACCACCCCAGACGGAGATGTGTCCAGCGGTGGCTCAGGAACAGAAGCAGGTAAGCTCCCTGGACGGAGAACTTTGTCCAGCGAAGCTACTGCAGGGGCTCGGGAGAACGACCACCCCAGACGGAGAGATGTGTCCAGCGGTGGCTCAGGAACAGAAGCAGGTAAGCTCCCTGGACGGAGAACTTTGTCCAGCGAAGCTACTGCAGGGGCTCGGGAGAACCACCACCCCAGACGGAGAGATGTGTCCAGCGGTGGCTCAGGAACAGAAGCAGGTAAGCTCCCTGGACGGAGAACTTTGTCCAGCGAAGCTGCTGCAGGGGCTCGGGAGAACGACCACCCCGGACGGAGAGATGTGTCCAGCGGTGGCTCAGGAACAGAAGCAGGTAAGCTCCCTGGACGGAGAACTTTGTCCAGCGAAGCTGCTGCAGGGGCTCAGGAGAACGACCACCCCAGACGGAGAGATGTGTCCAGCGGTGGCTCAGGAACAGAAGCAGGTAAGCTCCCTGGACGGAGAACTTTGTCCAGCGAAGCTACTGCAGGGGCTCGGGAGAACAACCACCCCAGACGGAGAGATGTGTCCAGCGGTGGCTCAGGAACAGAAGCAGGTAAGCTCCCTGGACGGAGAACTTTGTCCAGCGAAGCTGCTGCAGGGGCTCGGGAGAACGACCACCCCGGACGGAGAGATGTGTCCAGCGGTGGCTCAGGAACAGAAGCAGGTAAGCTCCCTGGACGGAGAACTTTGTCCAGCGAAGCTGCTGCAGGGGCTCAGGAGAACGACCACCCCAGACGGAGAGATGTGTCCAGCGGTGGCTCAGGAACAGAAGCAGGTAAGCTCCCTGGACGGAGAACTTTGTCCAGCGAAGCTGCTGCAGGGGCTCGGGAGAACCACCACCCCAGACGGAGAGATGTGTCCAGCGGTGGCTCAGGAACAGAAGCAGGTAAGTCGAGGTCAGGGATCTCCAAAAAAAAAACTCAAGCAAAATAGAATTCAGGGATGGTGGGCAGTCTGTAATGGCATTGGGCACCAGTGACTCTTGAGAAGGAGGTGGGAGCTGAAGTGGAGGAAGGAGGGCTTAACAAGCAGGGCTGGGCTGCCATCTGCAAGCCCCATGTCTCCTCCTTGTGACTCTTCTGGAGGTGGCAGACTCATTGCAGGCATAGTCCCGGGCCTGCTGCAGAGCAGCTGCAGGAGACAATCCACTTCCCACACATTAACAAAAAAAATAAAATAAAAAAGGAGTAGTCTGCTTGGGTCTGATCTGGTTGGTCCATTCTGTCACGAGGAAACAGGAGGGATGACCCAAAATGCAGGACTACTGTTTAAATACTTTAATAATAAACCAAGAACTGACCAAAATTCAAAAATCCAAAGAGGCAAGACATGACTACCAATGACAAAACGTGACGAGACATTGACGATGGACCAACAAAGGGCAGAGGAGAACATGGGGTATAAATGCAGACAGACACAGGTGTAGCACATCAGGGCGGGGAAGACAATCAACAGACAGGAAGTAAAACTAAAACAAGCTGACCAGAAATGTCAAAATAAAACACTGAGGACACACCAAAGGAATAAAATACACAAAATGTGAAATAACAGCCAAAAAAAACATGAACCATGACAACAATGTTCTCTTACGCTGATATGAAGGATTCGTATAACGTATTTTGTGCCTGCATTTACTTGCTCATAGGACGGCATTTCATGGATATCACCAAACCCAATATCTTCGACAGTGCTCCATATGACACAAAAACACTCCTTCAATGGTGTTATGTATGCCTTATTTTCAGCACTGTTATTTTAAAAAAAATCAAAGGTTTGGGGCAGACTGCCTTTGCTTGATACTTTTACTTGTACTTTTAATTACATTACTTGAGTACATTTATTTTTACATTACTTGTCATACTTAAGTACAAGAAGTTCCAGATACTTTAAGACTTTTACTCAAGTAACATTTCAGTCAGTGACTTCGACTTTTACCAAAGTCATTTTTGGGAGGGGTACCTATACTTTTACTTGAGTTTGATTTTCCAGTACTTTATACAACACTGCAACACTGATGCACTGTACAGGAAGGGCCAGAGTCGGCTCTATCTCCTGAGGAGACTCAGGTCCTTTGGAGTGAGAGGGCCACTCCTGAGGACCTTCTATGACTCTGTGGTGGCATCAGCCATCCTGTACGGTGTGGTCTGCTGGAGCAGCAGCGTCACAGAGAGGGAGAAGAAGAAACTGGACAAGGTCATCAGGAAGTCCAGCTCCGTCCTGGGCTGTCCTCTGGAATCGGTGCAGCAGGTGGGGGATAAGAGGGTCCTGGCTAAACTCATGTCTATGCTGGACCATGAGTGTCACCCCCTGCAGGACGCTCTGTCAGCTCTAGAGAGCAGCATCAGTGACAGACTGATTCACCCTCGCTGTGTTAAAGAGAGATTTCGCAGGTCTTTCCTTCCTACTGCTGTCAGACTGTACAATGATCAATGCTAGTCAGGTTAATCTCCATAGTAATAATTACATGTGCAATATTATTTAAAGTCACTTTACCTGCTACTTATTTGTGTAACAACCACTGTCCATCACTGCACTGTTCACAATCATCTGAGTCACTTTATTGTAGTGATATTATATATTACTGAACTCGAGTCACTTTAACTGCTGTTTGTTCACTGCTCAGAACCAAAGACATTTACTGTGCAGCGTTCCTGTGCCTTTAACCTTACAGTGTTGTGTTTTTTTTAGTTGATTGTACATACTTATTATTATTTATCTTAATTTTTGATGCATGCTCTTTTTTCCAACTGTTTCTGAAACTTGCGTTGTGACACTGCAATTTCCCCATTGTGGGACAAATAAAGGATTATCTTATTTTATCTTAGATTAGATTAATGAATTAATCGATAATTTGCATCTCTAGTTTGGTGGGATAGTACCTGTGGTGAATATTATAGTTTTGTGTATCAGTTTGTGAAGAAAAGTTGAAAAGAAATGTACAAAAATACTGGAAGTAGGGATCAGTCTATACCAAGATTCAAGATTCAAGATTCAAAGCTTTTATATGCACAGTAAAGAAACACATTTCCCTGTACAATGAAATTCTTACTTTGCACCCATGTCATCAACAGTAAATTACATCAGAATGCAAAGACTATTTATGCACAAGAAAGGCATTTTTAATTTTTCTGACAGATTTAACTGATTTAAAGGTGCACTGTGTAACTTTTTGGTTGGGGGTCTGTCACTTACAGGTGTTTATACAGTAGCTCAAATATATCTGGAAAAACTCTCCACCCACCTGGAGAAGGCAAGCCACCTTTTTCCGGTCGAGAACCATGGCCTCGGATTTGGAGGAGCTGATCCTCATCCCAGCCGCTTCACACTCGGCTGCAAACTGCCCCAGTGCACATTGGAGGTCCCGGCTCCATGAAGCCATCAGGACCACATCATCTGCAAACAGCAGAGATGAGATCCTGTGGTCCCCAAACCAGATCCCCTCCGGCCCCTGACTGCGCCTAGAAATTCGGTCCATAAAAACAATGAACAGAACCGGTGACAAAGGGCAGCCCTGGCGGAGTCCAACATGCACCGGGTGGAGAGGCCCTGCCTCAGGTGGAGGAGTTCAAGTGTCTCGGGGTCTTGTTCTCGAGTGAGAGGAGAATGGAGCCTGAGATTGACAGGTGGATCGGTGCAGCGTCGGCAGTGATGCGGTCGCTGTACCGGACCGTTGTGGTGAAGAGGGAGCTGAGCCGAAAGGCAAAGCTCTCGATTTACTGTCGATCTACGTTCCTCCCCTCACCTATGGTTATGAGCTCTGGGTAATGACCGAAAGGACGAGATCGCGGATACAAGCGGCCGAAATGAGTTTCCTCCACAGAGTGGAGGAGCCACAGAGTGGCTTAGAGATAGAGTGAGGAGCTCAGCCACATGGGAGGAGCTCGGAGTAGAGCCGCTGCTCCTCCACGTCGAGAGGAGCAGCTGAGGTGGGGTCTCAGCTGCTCCTTCATCGGGGGAAGACCCAGGACACACTGGAGGGACTACAGTATGTCCCCCGCGACCCGGCCCCGGATAAGCCAAAGAAAATGGATGGATGGATATCTAGAAAAACAGGTATTCTGACTGTGAGCGGTGTCACCTCGCCACAGATCTGACCTGTAACTTGGTCTGGTTTGGTCTCCATGAAGATAGAAAGGTTTAATGCCATACTGTGGAACATTCCAGACAAAGCAATAACATCTTAATGGAGACAAGTATTTGACGGACCAGAAAAGTTGGAATAAAAGACAGATCCAGGGTTTTAACTTATCACAGTTATATTTTCTTAAACACTGGCTTTTAAAACGACGATCACCAGAGGTTTGAATTACACTTGAATCCCTCTGGTCCAATTATAAACATGAGCTTTTGGATTGGTCTGATGCTGTCGTCAGGATGCTGCTGTTTCCATTCTGTCAGATCCCAACGGCCACAGCACCGACTCTGCCGCATATACAGTTAATACACCATTAATACATGTCAGGCAAAGCAAAAACATCCCCATGGAGACAAAAAAGTGGCAGTTCTTCTACCACTGGGGGTTCAAACTCTGGCCCTGTGTTCAAATGTGGCCCTCAGATCAACAGTTGGTCCAGCTGATAATTTTGATAGCAAATATAAGTAATTCTATGACTATTATCTGAATAATATCACTGTCTGTGATGTGTTTGAGTAGCTGTTTGTTATTTGTCTGTCCACATCTCTAAAGCTCAAAATGCAGCATCATGAAGCGGTAGTTTTCAAGTTAACAGCACTTTTTAGACTTAGACAAACTTTACTGATCCACAAGGGAAATAATTTGGATAAAAATAAATAAATAAATAAATAAATAATAATAATAATTTTACCTTTAGTTCAATAGAGAGGGGCAATTCCAGTGATTCTAGTAAAGATGTATGGAGTTTAAAAACACAGTGGAGCACTTCCTGTAAAAAAATAAAAATAAAAAAATAAATAATAATAATAATAATAATAATAATAATAATAATAATTTTACCTTTAGTTCAATAGAGAGGGGCAATTCCATTGATCCTAGTGAAGGCGTATGGAGTTTAAAAACACAGTGGAGCACCTCCTTTTTAACATCGAATGTTGGAACCGGGTGGAGTGTTTTGTGTTTGAGAACTCAGCCTAAATCTGCAGGGATTGTGTGTAAAACGTGCGAATGAAACAAAACACAGCTCCAGTTTGTGATGAGGAAACGACATTAAAACATAGAACATTAGAAAATAGCGTCATATGGGCCCTTTATACTCCAGCCCTGGTCCAGTCTTGCATAATACAGTGGCCTCCTGCAGTGTAAGTTCAAGTGTGCGGTCGTGTGTGTGGTCGTGTTTGTGCGTCTCATTGTTCACAGGTGTCAGAGGATCCCTGTGTCACATGATCTCACAGGAACTTCTCACCCCGACACTGGAGCTGGACATGAGCTCAAACTTTAATGAAGCATCACAGTAAAACCGCACACAGTACAGCACACGGGCACGAAGCGGCTGTTTAACTCGAGATATTTACCCGAGAAACCCTTTTATGCATTTGTACTTCTGGGACGAACATACGGAAGTTGACAGAGGCCATATTCATAAGCAATATTTTTTCTTCCTTGTTATCCCGAGATAACGAGATAATTAATTCAAGCTCTCGAGAAAACAAAACAATTATTCCGTGATCTCGAAAAAACAAAACATTTATTCAGTGATCTCGAAAAAACAAAACAATTATTCCGTGATCTCGAGAAAACAAAACAATTATTCTGTGATCTCGAGAAAACAACACAATTATTCCGTGATCTCGAGAAAACAAAACATTTATTCCGTGATCTCGAGAAAACAAAACATTTATTCCATGATCTTGAGAAAACAAAACATTTATTCCGTGATCTTGAGAAAACAAAACATTTATTCCGTGTTCTCGAAAAAAACAAAACATTTATTCCGTGATCTCGAGAAAACAAAACATTTATTCCGTGATCTTGAGAAAACAAAACATTTATTCCGTGTTCTCGAAAAAAACAAAACATTTATTCCGTGATCTCGAGAAAACAAAACATTTATTCCGTGATCTCGAGAAAACAAAATATTTATTCCGTGATCTAGAGAAAATAAAACAATTATTCCGTGATCTCGAGTAAACGAAACAATTATTCTGTGATCTCGAGAAAACAAACAGTTATTCTGTGATCTCGAGAAAATGAAAGAATTATTCCGTGATCTCGAGAAAACAAACAGTTATTCCGTGATCTCGAGAAAACGAAACAATTATTCCGTGATCTCGAGAAAACGAAACAATTATTCTGTGATCTCGAGAAAACAAAACATTTATTCCGTGATCTCGAGAAAACAAAATATTTATTCCGTGATCTAGAGAAAATAAAACAATTATTCCGTGATCTCGAGAAAACAAAACAATTATTCTGTGATCTCGAGAAAACAAAACAATTATTCCGTGATCTCGAGAAAACAACTGAAACGTCTACCGCCACGTTGTGACAGGCTGACTTCGGGGCTATTTCTCATTCTGAACAGATACGTTTTTGGTCATTAGAATGTCTGAAATAATAATCGATCAGCTGATAAGGCAATATATTGATCAAGGGTTGACACAGGGGAAGATTGTATTACGTCTTTTAATTTGGGATAATTTCAAGATTAGTCCGCGGCACCTCCGCAGAAGACTGGCCCGGCTTCGTCTTTACCAACAGAGATACAGTGTTTTCTTGAGATCACGGAATAACTTTTTGTTTTCTCGAGATCACGAATTAATCGTCTAGTTTTCTCAAGATCTCGAGTTATTAAGGTGGAAAATAATCATTACGAACATGGCCTCTGTCGGCTTCCGTAGAAACATTTAGACTTTTAGACAACATAATTTTTACTCATACTTAGAGTTGTGAATGTTTTTTTTTTTAATCTATCTTTTATCGTGAAAAATATTAAGGAAAAATCAGAAATGGAAAACAGCATACGTATTGTAAATTTTCAATAATCATCCAATCCAATCCACTTTATTTATACAGCACATTTCATAAATAAAACCGTTTCCAAAGTGAGGCACAATCCAGATAAAACATATCCAAGAGAAATATTAAATAAAGCTAAATAAACCCCACTAGTCCTCGTTAAGACTAATTAAGCTAGTAAAATCGAATTAGAGGTAGAATATCAATAAATAACAAAAAGATTTTAAAAAAACCACACATACAAATAAATGAAAGACACAAATGACCACACAACTCACACGGTGTTAAAAGCCACAGAATAAAAGTGGGTCTTAAAACGAGATTGAAAACTCTTTTTCAGACGCGGGGGTCAGAACGTTCCAGAATTTAAGGCCGATGACAGAGAAGGTCCCGTCCTCCTGGTTTTAAGTCTCATCTTAGCTTAGCTGGAGCTGGCTGAGATCTGAGGTGTAACATGGGACCAGTCCATTCAAAGCTTGGAAAACAAACAAGAACATCTTAAAATCAATCATAAAATGGAGTAAATAAAAGAATAAAGTGATATTTCTGAACCTTTACGGGTACAAGCACTTTGAGGTAGTCGTTCTGGTCAGTGAAGAGCACTTTTAGACAGTCGTTCTGGTCAGTGAGGAGCACTTTTAGACAGTTGTTCTGGTCAGTGAGGAGCACTTTTAGACAGTTGTTCTGCTCAGTGAGGAGCACTTTGAGGTAGTCGTTCTGGTCAGTGAGGAGTGCGAGTGCCTAAGGAGTTAAACTGCTCACAACATAGAAGGCCTTTACAAAAAAACTGAAAAAACTGTGGCTTATTCACACCTACAAATGCAACACTTAAAGGCAAAGTAACGTTATTTTACAATCTGAGCCTTCTTTCGGTAATAAAACAAGTCGTTTGACTCACCCATATCACGTTCGTGTCATTTGGAGCTGTTTGAAGAAAGTTATGTTGTAGCGTAACCATTAGCATTTGTTTTCGGGGCATTACTTTGCGGTCTCCAAATAACACAAACTTTAGCACTTTTCAAATCATAGAAGCCCGATGTCTTAATGTAAGAAATCGTTTGAAGCAAAAGTGGCCTGTAATCCGAGATTTATCCATAGTTTTCAGCTTTGCGTTTCATGTTTGGGGCCCAGGCGCAGTCCGCGCATGCGCACTGGCGTCCTCATCTACTCGAAACTATGGCTAAATCTCGGATTACAGGCCACTTTTGCTTCAAACGATTTCTTACATTAAGACATCGGGCTTCTATGATTTGAAAAGTGCTAAAGTTTGTGTTATTTGGACACCGCAAAGTAATGCCCCGAGCATATGATACAGCACCATGTTAACAGATACGGGATCATTACTAGAACAGAACGGCTCAACATAAGTTCTGCGATACTGCTCCAATTGACAGAAAAATGCTATGGGTGAGTAAAACTACTTGTTTTATTGCCGATAGAAGGCTCAGATTGTAAAAAAACGTTAATTTGCCTTTAAGATAATCCTGCTGTGATCTTCTGATGTTGTGATCAAATATTATGATAAGTTGTAACGTCGTATTCCTTCTTAATTGTATAGTAAGTGTGTGTATGTGTATTTTGTATTATATTGTATATGTATTGTGTGCTCTTTGCCATTTTACACCATGACCAGAGGACTACAGATGAAAACTCGCCTTCTGGATAACTCTGGCTTTTTTAACCATGTGTAATCACTTGTTTTATGAAATTGCACTGTCCCCTTTTACATAAACTAAACATAAACGTACGCGTATCAACCATTAAGAAACTAACTAAGGAATCATGTTTTGAATACAGGAGAATAAAGATCTCAACTTCAGACATTCTTGAATCACTCTAAACACAACTTCAAGAGGGTAAATGAGAAGGGAAACTATGATAACATGGTCTGAAGCTCTGAAAGGTCCATTTTGTACAACGTCTCGAGTAAATGACTTGAGTAAACGCGTTGCCAGTTGTTCGGAGCCGGCCGAGCGGCGCCTTTTGTGTGAACCTGATAAGCCTGACTCCTTTCGTTAATTAACACAAGTCTGAGTGTGCCTCGCGTTTGCGGTTGACTTAAAGGCGCGGTTATCAGACGCTCCGCTGCACGGCTCCCCCGGTGGCTCGGAGTAAATTGAGAGAGAGCAAAGCAATTCTCCGGGGTTCTGTTTCATTTCAGAGTACCACAGATTTCAGTGAACTGCGTTAACCTTCTCCGACAGAAGCTCTTTGCAGTCCGAGGCCCAGATGAAAAGCAGTGGTGATTTATCAGAGCTGTGTTTTGGAATTTGTCACAAGTTTATTATGCAAATGAGATTTTCAGGGCACTGGGGGGGTTTTGTGATAGATGAGATTAAAAACGTGGTGAAATTATCTTGTGGAGCAGACAAGCGTTTTGTTGTCATCTGTTTATCTTGGAGGGTCTGAACAGTGGGTGGGGTAAAAGCAGCTGGACCGGGGCATACAAACCAGATCTCAGAATTTTAGATGTGTACTTTACTTAAAGATGCACTATGTAACTTTTCGGTTGAGGGTCCGTCACCTTTTTGTTTCCATATGGAGATGTCTATGCTCTGCTTCAGAAGTTCCACACTATGAAGTTTAACAGCTCGACCTTACATTTACTTAATTACAGATGGGTTTAAACTAAAAAATACCTTGAAAAACAGGCATTCTGACTGTGAGCGGGGTCGCCTCTCCACAGATCTGACCTGTAACTTGGTCTGAATTGGTCTCCATTTTTATTTATTTATTCTTTATTTAATAGGGACAGTGCATATTAATGAACATCTACAACATTGCAGTGAAAATATGCCAGATTATAGCAAAAATGCTCATTTCCATCTGTCGTCCCTGGGCAGGTGACGCCACAGCAAAAACAACAAAAAGATTTTAAAATTAAAAGTGTCCAGAAGTCTGGTTTTCCTTTAGCTGCTGTTTCAAGTGTGATTTAAAGTGCCCAGTGTTGGAGTCTCTCTTTATCACTGCGTGCACATGGTAGGATCGGACTGGATTTCTCCAAATCCGATCCCGTTACTCGGCGGGTGGTCTCTCCTTAGATCCCAGTGCACATGAAGCTCGTGTAATCAGATAGTGGTCAGCGACCTGGCCGGCTCCGCTACGCTATGTGGCGGCTACTCAATAAAAACACAACAAACTATGTGGCGGTATACAAAGATGGCACTCGAGGAGTTTGTGCATTCTTTCTTCGCAGCCATGATTTCGTCTGAATTTTCCGGCAACAATCGCTACTTATGACGCGTCGGCGCCTCCTGCCACTTCCGGGTGAAATCCCTGGCGAAAATTCCCGTGCATGCGCAGTACGCCAATCCGATCGATATCGTGCACAAGGCGGCACCAAACGGATTACTATCGGCCTAAGCCAGGTGCTCCAGTCGGATTCAGGAAACCAATCACTATACGATCCTTAGCCTGTGCACATCAATTTGATACGATCCCAATCCGTTTGCAGTCGTATTACCCTCGTCCATGTGCACACAGTCATTGATGACGGGAGAGAGTTCCAGAACTTAGAGCCTCTGACTGAGAGACACTTTGTCCCAATGTAGATTGTCTGTGTGGACCTCACACGTGCCCATGTGGTTCTGCAGATGTCTAAATGAGACAGAATCATAGAGTGTAAAAACATTCATGCCGCATACAGAGTCATAAAGGATCTTGTCTGTCTAAAATTCACAAAGTTAAAACTAACAGTTTTTGTGAGGAGCTTAATGTGTTTCTTAAATGTCGATGTCGGGGCCAGCCTCAGTCCAGGTTTTAAACTCTTTGACGAGACTGAGTTCCACCCTGTCCACAAAGACGTGGGACCGCTGTAGCTGAGTTGTCTCCATGAAGACAGAAGATAGAACACATCTCCATGAAAACAATGCACAAGTACATTTTCCAGTGGATACTTTTTATTTTTACTTCACTACATTTGAGAACGTGTATCTGTACTTTCTACTACACATCTACACATTGTGCTCTGTAGGAGAATTCTGTCTGGGCCCAAACTCCTAGAGCTGCAGTACCTGGAGCATCCACTAGAGCGGGGACAGAGGGGGAGGGGATCATCCTGTTCTTATTATAGATCCATGCCACAAATGCACAAATAAAACCGTTTGTATTTCTGTCACAATAGTCTGACGTGCGTCTATCTGCCATGTTTGTTTTGGTTTGTTTTGGCGCTTCACCGTTTCGCCCAAACCACAAAACTCCACAGCTCTCTCTCAAAGTCGGGGATTTATTTCTAAACTGCATTTAGATAATGACTTCATGTTTTGTTGATTGTAAACCAGAATATTAATCTAGAGCAGGATTGGCCCAAGAGTCGAGGTTCAAACTGATTCACTTTAAACAGGCTCTTGCATAATCTGAGCGCTCTGATTGGATTTCTCCTGTTTTCTGATCATGAGCTCCACCTCGAACACGGATTACACCATAATCTGTGTTCATCCAGCTCAGGGTCACAGGCCGCCCTGTCCACGATGAGGCAACGGACTGGACCTGGACTGAACCTGGATTGGACCTGGACTAGACCTGGACTGAACCTGGACTGAACCAGGGCCAAACCTGGACTGAACCTGAACTAAACCTGGACTGAACCCAGACTAAACCTGGACTAAACCTGGACTGAACCAGGGCTAAACCTGGACTGAACCTGGACTAAACCTGGACTAAACCTGGACTGAACCTGGACTGAACCTGGACTAAACCTGGACTAAACCTGGACTGAACCTGGACTGAACCAGGGCTAAACCTGGAATGAACCTGGACTAAACCTGGACTGAACCTGGACTGAACCAGAACTAAACCTGGACTGAACCTGGACTGAACCTGGACTAAACCTGGACTGAACCTGAACTAAACCTGGACTGAACCTGGACTGAACCTGGACTAAACCTGGACTGAGCCTGGACTAAACCTGGACTGAACCTGGACTGAACCTGGACTAAACCTGGACTGAGCCTGGACTAAACCTGGACTAAACCTGGACTGAACCTGGACTGAACCTGAACTAAACCTGGACTGAGCCTGGACTAAACCTGGACTAAACCTGAACTAAACCTGGACTGAACCTGGACTGAACCTGGACTAAACCTGGACTGAGCCTGGACTAAACCTGGACTAAACCTGGACTGAACCTGGACTGAACCTGAACTAAACCTGGATTAAACCTGGACTGAACCTGAACTAAACCTGGACTAAACCTGGACTGAACCTGGACTGAACCTGGACTGAACCTGAACTAAACCTGGACTGAACCTGGACTGAACCTGGACTGAACCTGAACTAAACCTGGACTAAACCTGGACTGAACCTGGACTAAACCTGGACTAAACCTGGACTAAACCTGGCATAAACCTGGACTGAACCTGGACTAAACCTGGACTGAACCTGGACTGAACCAGGACTAAACCTGGACTGAGCCTGGACTAAACCTGGACTAAACCTGGACTGAACCTGGACTGAACCTGAACTAAACCTGGATTAAACCTGGACTGAACCTGAACTAAACCTGGACTGAACCTTGACTGAACCAGGGCTAAACCTGGACTGAACCTGAACTAAACCTGGACTGAACCTGGACTGAACCTGGACTAAACCTGGACTGAGCCTGGACTAAACCTGGACTAAACCTGGACTGAACCTGGACTGAACCTGAACTAAACCTGGATTAAACCTGGACTGAACCTGAACTAAACCTGGACTAAACCTGGACTGAACCTGGACTGAACCTGGACTGAACCTGAACTAAACCTGGACTAAACCTGGACTGAACCTGGACTGAACCTGAACTAAACCTGGACTAAACCTGGACTGAACCTGGACTAAACCTGGACTAAACCTGGACTAAACCTGGCATAAACCTGGACTGAACCTGGACTAAACCTGGACTGAACCAGGACTAAACCTGGACTGAACCTGAACTGAACCAGGACTAAACCTGGACTGAACTTGAACTGAACCAGGACTAAACCTGGACTGAACTTGAACTAAACCAGAACTCAGAGCAATGACATATCCATAGAAACAACCAAAAAGTTCCACAGTGCACCTTTTAAAAGACAGAACATTCTGTTCTTTGCAGAGGATATTTTATTTTCTAAATAATTGTGGCCTTTCTGATCTAGTAATTGCTCCAGTCAAACTGAGATTTCAGTTAAATTTTATTGTGCAGGTTTTTGAAAGCACTTCATTAAATCAAATGGACTCTTATTTCCTCCTCAAAAACAGACCTCGAGTTGTGTTTTGTTTCATTCACACATGTTTAAGTAACACTTTATTATTAGTCCGTTTACATCTCCAAAGATCAAAACGCTCTATTCCACCTTGTGATGTCATGAAGTGGTAGTTTTCAAGTGAACAGCTCCTTTTACCTTTAGTTCAGTAGAGATTGTCAATTCCAGAGCTGAAGTTATCCAAATGATTCTAGTGAAGGTGGGTGAAGTTTAAAAACACAATGGAGGACTTCCCGTATCACCACATGACATCACAAGGTGGAATAGAGTGTTTTCTGTCTGAGAAAACTGAAGGGTTTGTGTGAATGAAGACAAAAGGAGAAATTAAATTTGTCAACTGGACAAAAGTTTATTTGGTCGAATACGTTCCTCAGCTCATCCAAGCTTCTTCTTCAGTTCTGGTCAGACGCTGGTGGACACTGCCTATGTCTGCCTGAAGGGGGCGCTAACTACAATGAAATGACTCTGAGACGACCACACCTACTTGTTTACAGTTTGTGTTAGTTAGGTGGGCCTATTAGATAGTCGTGTAAATAATAATCGATTCATATCGATGCATCGATCCTACAGCCGACGATCCAAATGCATCGATGCGTCCACAAGAGAATCGAATCGAATTTTTCTGTAATCAAATTTATTCAAAACATCATCAATACATAAAGTGAAAACTATGCACCATTGAATCGAATCGTATCGAATCGTATCGAATTGTGGGGAATTCTCAAGTATCGAAAATAATCGAATCGTTGGCTTAAGAAATCGATATCGTATCGAATTGGCATGAAGTGTCTGATTTACACCCCTACTATTAGATCTGCAGTGGGGGTGGAGTGTGGGTCTTGTTAGCAGAACCATTCGTGACCATAATGGTGTTTTCACACCTCTGAACCTGAGGGGTATTCCACGAAAGCTACTAAGCGCAAAGCCCGGCTTTATTCGTCAGTTGGCGCTAGTTTAAGTGAGAGTTCGGTTCCACGACGCTCGCTAAACTTAGTTCCCGCTGAGTTACTGGGGCAACATGGTCTTAGCAGATAGTCTGGTCGCGGGGAGGCTAAAGTTCTGTCTTACTTAGGCCGTGTCGCAGAGAATACGTACCTGACGTAAACAGAGTGTCAAACACACCGTTCTGCACACCTCCCCGCATGAGTATCTGTGTTGTCCGAAAACAACATCAGCAAAAAAACAAATTACCTTACGTTCTCGGTTCTTGACAATTCTCCGGTAATCTAAACATATGCTTTTCAACCGCTGTCTTTACGACATTAACATATAGAAGAATTCCAGCGGTATTTCAGAGAATAGCTGTGGTCGAGTGGTTATGTGCTCTGACTCCCGTATGTGTGGGCCGGGTTCGATTCCCGCTATTGACCTATTGATGCCCACGTCAAATTTCAGTTAAATTTTCACGCATTTATATTTGCAACATATTACAGAAATGGAAATGAATTTAACCTACAATTACTGTTATCATCACATAACTTATATCAGCTGGGCCTAACATCACTCTCACTTGACGACATTGACACTTTATATTTTATGTGACATCTCTATCAAAGAATACAGTTAAAGGTAAACCTTTACTTTTAAAACAAAATGTAGCCAAATAACAGGCACACTCCATGATGCAACATTTCAATGATTCAACAAATTTGCTTCAGAGATGCTGTGCAAGCCTTTTTAATGAAATCCTATTTATCAATTTCCATCAATAGGCATAAAACAATAAAAGACATTAGGTATGACATTCTGGTGCGAGGCCACTGCTGGAGGACTGCTGAGGAGGGTCCAAGTGTACGCCATCTTCAGTAACTTGAATATACTCTTCAGGAGAACTCGCAGGAAGGATCTTTGATGGGGTCCCTCCTTCAATTACCTCCACCAGTGGGCGACCCCGGTTTAGGGCCAGTGCCAGCTCCTCTGCAGGTGAAAGGTTTTGAGGGGGGCTCCCACCTCCTGTGGCTTGGTAGCTACTGTTCATTTTAAATTAAATTAAGGTACCATTTCAACAGTATTACTAATTTCACTGAATAATAATATTAATATTAGCTTACTTACCACTCTGCAAAATGTTATTATGCTTCGTCTTTGCCAGCAAAACAGTCCTCTTCACATTATTCCTGCTCAAAGACAAGATAACACAATTTAACGTATTAGTTGGAGCAAATACTTTTACACAGTAAAAATAAATTACAACTGACAAGACTGCTATACAAATGTATAATAATTATGCCATCAACTGCCTACTATGAGGATCGAACTCACAATCCCCTGCACTCCAGACAGTAACTTTACCCTTGCGCCACAAATCAGCGTTGACGTCAATGGTGAAAAACAGACTTAAAAAACTCAACCTCCAGCACTGTTATGGGACTTAACTTACGTATTTAAGCGTTTGGCGATCTTCTGCCAAGCCATGTCTCTGGTCTTGGTTATTGCAAATGTGTTGTAGAGTTCCAAAAGCAACTTCTGTTCTGATGCGCTGAAATAATCGGCCCGAATCTTCGACATGATCGCGTTTTCGACAGTCGCTTGTTCAGGGCTTCTTATTTACCCCGTGCACGCGTCTAGGCCCGGCCTGATTAGGCCAGACTGAGCTTAGCTCTGACTAGGCGCAGCTGAAACGCGTTAGGGGAACGGGTTCAAGCTTTTGTCTAAGTTGTGTCTCAGCCAGGCGAGAACTTAGCACTTAGTCGCGGCTAAGTTTAGCGACGTTCGTGGAATACACCTCTGACCTGCTGCCCTATTGTTTTCTTTGTTTGTTTTGATTTAGGTTTGAGGATAGAGTTATAGATGGAGACAAATGATGTCTGAGACCTCCATTTCTGTTCAAGGAAGGATTCTCTTTCTTGACAAAAATAGCCTCTTTAACTCCCCTCTCAAACCAGTTCTTTTCTCTAGCCAAGATCTGGACCTCACTGTCCTCAAAGGAGTGGCCCGTGGCTTTTAGGTGGAAATGTACGGCAGACTGAGGTCCTTTAAGGTGGAGATGTACGGCAGACTGAGGTCCTTTTAGGTCGAGATGTACGGCAGACCGAGGTCCTTTTAGGCGAAGATGTGCGGCAGACTGAGGTCCTTTTAGGTGGAGATGTAAAAAAAAAAAAAAGATTAAGCTTGGGCTTTTAGCCTTTATTGGTCTCACACACAATGACACACGGGAGAAATTTGACATCTGCATTTGACCCATCCTTTTTCAGGAGCAGTGAGCAGCCATCTTTTTCGGCGCCCGGGGGGCAGTACCGTGAAGGGTCTTGCCCAAGGACCCACACTGGTTAGCTCATTGCCCGGGGGGGGTTTGAACCTACAACCTCCAGGGGGAAAGTCCATGACTTACCAGTTGAGCTAACCAGCCGTAGTAGTTGAGCTAACCAGCCGTAGTGTAATGTACGGCAGATTGAGGTCCTTTAAGGTGGAGATGTACGGCAGACTGAGGTCCTTTTAGGTGGAGATGTATGGCAGACTGAGGTCCTTTTAGGTGGAGATGTACGGCAGACTGAGGTCCTTTTAGGTGGAGATGTACGGCAGACTGAGGTCCACTCTGGCTCTCTCGTCTGTGTTGGTACATCCTCTTGTGAAGTGGCTTTTGTTTCTCCAACAGAATGAAACAAAACACAACTCCAGGTGACGAGGAAATGACATTATATCAGAAAATAGCGTAATATGGGCCCTTTAATGATCAGTAAAACACAGAGAACATTTTCTCAAGATAAACCACATTCAGAATCAATGGTTTATTTTGATGAAACCTGGCAGAGCGTAATGTTTTTTGGCCGGTCTCTGAAAAACACACACAGATGTCTCTGTAAAATGCGTCCACTGTCTCCATCACAATCTCGTGTCTGTAGTGGTTTCGTTGTGATTTAGTTACACACTTATGTTTCAGCATCTCATTTCACCGGGTTTTTCACTGCCAAGTCCAAGATAAACCACAGATACCAGGCCTGTTGTAGAACAAACGGAAGTAACCCAAGAGTATCAGGATGGGACACGATTAAGATAAGGTAAAAGGCGCACGGTGTAACTTTAGCCTGGTTGGAGTCCATCACCTGCTTTTTTTCTATTATGGCTCTACCTGGAATGTTCCACAGTGTGACATTAAACAGCTCTACCTTACATTTATTCAATTACAGGTGGGTTTACTGCTCAAAAATAGCTAGAAATACAAGCGTTTTGACTGTGAGTGAGGTCACTAAATTAGGACTAAACCAAAATGAACTCAGAATTAAACTAGAACTAACTATCTCTCTTTGTCAGTCCAGGTTCAGACCAGGTTCAGTCCAGGTTTAGTCCAACTTCAGATGAGGTTCAGTCCTGGTTTAATCCAGGTTCAGTCTAGGTTCAGTCCAGCTTCAATCCAGGTCCAGTCCAGATTTAGTCCAGGTTCAGACCAGGTTTAGTCCAGTTTCAGATGAGGTTCAGATCAGATTCAGTCCATTTCAGTCCAGGTTTAGTCTAGGTTCAGTTCAGGTTTAGTCTAGGTTCAGTCCAGCTTCAATCCAGG
The DNA here is from genome assembly GCA_036785185.1 of Paratrypauchen microcephalus. Taxonomy (NCBI): domain Eukaryota; kingdom Metazoa; phylum Chordata; class Actinopteri; order Gobiiformes; family Gobiidae; genus Paratrypauchen; species Paratrypauchen microcephalus. Next base: position 21,046 of record JAVJIX010000149.1, read on the forward strand.
TCCAGTCCAGATTTAGTCCAGGTTCAGTCCAGGTTCAGACCAAGTTCAGTCCAGGTTTATTCTAGGTTCACTGATGTCCACTGACCTGACCTGTAACTTGGTTGGGTTTGGTCGAAGAAGATAGAACCTGGACTAAATGATCTCAATCTGGACAGAACCTGGACTGAATCTGGATTGAACCTCATCTGAAATTGGACTAAACCTGGATTGAACCTAGACTAAACCTGGAGTGAACTTGTTCTGAACCTGGACTGGACCTGGGCTAAACATGATCTGAACCTAGACTGAGAAAGAGAGATAGATAGTTCTGGTTTAATTCTGAATTAGTTCTGGTTTAATCCTAATTTAGCTCTGGCATAGTCCTGGTTCAGACCCAATTGGTTCTTCTATAGTCTAGTCCTGGTTTCATCAGTTGTTATCACATTATTTTGGAAACAGATTTGGTTTTGGGCATATTTTGTGTCACCCCATATTGTGTAACCGTGGTGGCACACAACCTCCAAAATCTGGCTCTCTCTGAATGGTCCTGGTATAAAGTTTCGGATCGTATGAACATTAACTCGCGTCATTTTAATGCGGGAGTATTTTATTTCTTTGGCGTTTTAACTACGAACATATTTAGATCACCATGTTCCTTTTTATTGTTTCAAAAATGTTATATTGACTGAAAATTATACATATCAACCAGTGACGTGCGGTGAGGGTCGTGGCTAATGAGGCACTGACGTCATCAGTGACGTCATCAGGTGTCGACAACTAAATTGGGCTCCGGGGCAGTTTCTCTCCCTGTAAGTGACTGGAGGTCGTAATATTTTTGATTATTGTTCAGTGCATTTTCCAGAACACCAAGTAGCGTCATGAATTAAAATAGCGACGCTTTTAGCGCGATCTGGCTTAACGAGGCTTCTTTGCAAATTTTTCAGGTCACAATATCCATCTGAGTCCAGACATTGTCACAGCAGGATCTGCCTGGAATGTTTCACAGTGTGACATTAAACAGCTTTACTTTACATTTATTCAATTACAGGTTGTTTTATAGCTCAAAAATACCTAGAAAAACAGGCATTCTGACTGTGAGCGGGGGTCGCCTCTCCACAGATCTGATGTGTAACTTGGTCTAGTTTGGTCTCCATGAAGATAGAAAGGTTTAATGCCATACTGTGGAACATTCCAGACACAGCAGTAACTTCTCACATGAAGAAAAGCATTTGACAGACCCTCCACCAGAAAAGTTCCACTGCAAATTTCTCTGATCTGGCCCAGATTTTAAAACTTTTATCAGATTTTTCATCTTGTTTACAGATTTATTATCGACTTACTAGTTCTGAGGCTGCTTCATTCTCATCTAGAGGTAGTTTATTTTAAGATAACTTGTCAAGTAAAAAGATCTTGCTGCGTGGACAGATCATTTCACTACTTTTAAGTCATTATCTCATAGATCTAAGTGTTTATATCTTACATTTTGGCCAAGCTTTATTGCAGCGAACACAATTCACCTTTAAATATGTAAGAAAAGAACACCTGCGTTTGTCAGTTTTTGTCATCTGTTCTGAGCTCAAACACAAACACTAAATTTACTAATGTGATCTCTAATCCTGAGTCTGTGGATCTCTGTACTGGATTAGACTCCATCCATCCAACCAACCAACCATCCAACCAACCAACCATCCAACCAACCAACCAACCATCCAACCATCCAACCATCCAACCATCCATCCAACCATCCATCCATCCAACCAACCATCCATCCAACCAACCATCCAACTAACCAACTATTCAACCAACCAACTATCCAACCAACCAACTATCCAAACAACCATCCATCCAACCAACCATCCAACCAACCAACTATCCAACCAACCAACCAACCATCCAACCAACCAACCAACCAACCATCCAACCAACCAACCAACCAACCAACCAACCAACCATCCAACCAACCAACCAACTATCCAACCAACCATCCATCCAACCAACCAACCAACCAACCAACCATCCAACCAACCATCCATCCATCCAACCAACCAGTGACCATCCATCTCACACTGGAGAAATTCTTCTATGCATTTTAACCAACCATCCAACCAACCCAATATACATATATTAGGAGCAACCAACCAACCATTAGGGCAACCAACCAACCAACCATGATCTTCTTGCTTCGGCTTGGTCAGGACCTAAGCTGGAGGTACCTATGGTGCAACCAACCAAGCAACCAACCAACCAACCAACCATCCATCCAACCAACCAACCAACCAACCAACTATCCATCCAACCATCCAACCATCCAACCAACCAACCATCCAACCATCCAACCAACCACCCCCGATAGTTCCTTCTTCATCTCTCTTCCCTCTTTCTCTCTCGCTCTGCCTCTATCTATCCATCCATCCATCCATCCATCCATCTACCCCTCTTAGTTCTTTCTTTGTCTCTTTTTCCTCTGTTTCTCTCTCTCTGTATATCTATCTATCTATACTTACCCTCTCATCTCTCTCCTCTCCCTTCTCTCTCTATCTATATGCACATCCATCTATCCATCTTAGCTCCTTCTTTGGCTCTCGCTTTCCTTTCTCTCTCTCTCTCTTTCTCTATCTATCTTGCATGTCTATCTCCCTCTCTCCACTTGTTTCTGCTCTTTTCCTATATCCCTTCATTCTACCCCTCTTAGCTCATTCTCCTCTTTTGCTCTCCTGTCTCTACTTCTTCTCTCTCTCATCCCATCCTTTCCCTCTCACTACTTTCACTCTTTTCATGTCACTCTCTCTCTCTTCCTGTCTACCCCATCCCTTGCTTTCTCTCTCTCCCTCAAACCAACTCCCTCTCCTCCTTCTCTCTCTCTCTATCTTTTCTCTCTTGTCTCTCTCCCTCATCCCCTCTCCTCTCTTTCGCCTATACCACTGCCCACTCTTCTGCCTCATTTCCCCTACTCTATCTCTCTCTTCTCTCTGTCCTTTACTCATTCTCTCTCCTCCTCTGTCTCTCCTCCCCTCTCTCTATCTCTCATTCCTCCTCCTCTCTCTCTCCTCCTTTCTCTCTATCGCTCTCCTCCTGTCTCTCCTCCTCTTTCTCCTCTCTCTATCTCTCTCCTCCTCTCTCTCTCATCCCCGCTCTTTATCTATCTCTCCTCCTGTCTCCTCCTCCTCTCTCTTCCCCTCTCTCTAGCTCTCTCTCCTCCTCCTCCTCTGTCTCTCCTCTTTCTTTCTCCTCCCCTCTCGCTTTCTCTCTCCTCCTGTCTCTCCTCCTCTCTCTCTCTCCTCCTCTCTCTTTATCTCTCTCCTCCTGTCTCTCTTCCCCTCTCTCTCTCTCTTTCTCTCTCCTCTCTCTCTTCCCCTCTTTTTATCTCTCTCTCCTACTCTCTCTTCCCCTCTCTTTATCTCCCTCTCCTCCTCTCTCTCTTCCCCTCTCTTTATCTCCCTCTCCTCCTCTCTCTCTTCCCCTCTCTTTATCTCTCTCTCCCCTCCTCTCTCTTCCCCTCTCTTTATCTCTCTCTCCTCTTCTCTCTCTTCCCCTCTCTTTATCTCTTTCTCCTCCTCTCTCTTCCCCTCTCTTTATCTCTCTCTCCTCTTCTCTCTCGTACTTCATGTAAAACACGTTTCCTAATGATGCACTTGAACCCAATCAGTTTCCACGGCGACACACACAATTATTCAAAGACAAAGTGGCGCCGAGGCTAATTAAGGCGCGCGTCATCTGTTCTCCATGAGCCTCCACACGCGGACCAACGTTTATGCCATTTAAAGGGATATGCCACCCCCAGGTCAAATTTGGGCATCTCCCCACAGTCCAGAGACTAAAATAAGTGGTGGAAAGCGTTTTCCTGCTCACCCAGCCATTGTCCGAGTCTGTCGCCACTGACCGCCGCGGTATCTGGTGCTCCTCCGCCTTAGACTGGAGTCTAACGTCGCCAGAGAAAGATTTCGGCCAAAAGGAATTAATTTGCTCGATGCGTTTCCCAATTACTTTGTGTGTAGTGCGCATTCATATCGAGTGCAAATAAATGTGCAAATCAACACGGAGAGCTTGCCTTGGTCATTTTGGGTGGGAACTATTTTCCAGTGCGTAAGAATACAGCCGAATCACGCACCACGTTGTGCAACAGGGGAACTCCCTTCCCGGTGCGTAACTGGGATTCCCCTGGTAGCGTGCTGCGTGATACGGCTGTATTCTTACGCACTGGAAAATAGTTCCCACCCAAAATGACCAAGGCAAGCTCTCCGTGTTGATTTGCACATTTATTTGCACTCGATATGAATGTGCACTACACACAAAGTAATTGGGAAACGCATCGAGCAAATTAATTCCTTTTGGCCGAAATCTTTCTCTGGCGACGTTAGACTCCAGTCTAAGGCGGAGGAGCACCAGATACCGCGGCGGTCAGTGGCGACAGACTCGGACAATGGCTGGGTGAGCAGGAAAATGCTTTCCACCACTTATTTTAGTCTCTGGACTGTGGGGAGATGCCCAAATTTGACCTGGGGGTGGCATATCCCTTTAAAGCTGCAATATGGAACTTTTCTGGTGTCCATGGAAATGTATCTACCAACTCCTCTTAGCTCCTTCTCCATCTCTCTCTTCCTGTCTTCTCTCTCTCTATCTATCTTGCATATCCATCTTCTCCCTCTTTCATCTCCTCTCTTTCTCCTCTATCACTCTAGACACTCTCTTTCTGTAATGTTTCACAGTATGGCATTAATACCTAAGGCGCTGTATCTGATTTTACCTTATGCCTCCAGAACAACCTCATTATTCACCACGATGAGTTTATGAGCAACTTCCAGAGGCCAGAGTGGAGTTTTGCTGTGATGGTAAAGCCAACAACAACTAGCATGCTAACGGGCACTTCCTGATTCTAAGCAGGGACTCCCAGATTTCCTTCACTAAACTGAACTAAAGTGAACTAAAACTGCACTAAACTTGGACTTAACTGGACTAAAGCTGAACTGGACTAAATTGAACTAAAACCAGACTAAAACGGGACTAAACTGAACTAAAGTCATCTAAAACTGGACTAAATTGGACTAAAACGGGACTACACTGAACTAAAGTCAGCTAAAACTGGACTAAAACTGCCGCTGCTCCTCTCAATGTGTAGGAGCAGCGGCTCTACTCCGAGCTCCTCCCGTGTGACTGAGCTCCTCACCCTATGTCTAAGGCAGCGTCCAGCCACTCTGTGGAGGAAACTCATTTTGGCCACTTGTATCCGCGATCTCGTCCTTTCGGTCATTACCCAGAGCTCATGACCATAGGTGAGGGGAGGAACGTAGATCGACGGTAAATCGAGAGTTTTGCCTTTCGGCTCAGCTCCCTCTTCACCACAACGGTCCGGTACAGCGACCGCATCACTGCAGACGCTCCATCGATCCGCCTGTCAATCTCACGTTCCAAGCTCGTCTCCATGTGCGGAGATCCGGTCGTCCATCCAACCAACCATCCAACCAACCAACCAACCATCCAACCAACCAACCATCCATCCAACCATCCAACCATCCATCCAACCAACCATCCAACCAACCATCCATCCATCCATCCATCCAACCAACCATCCAACCAACCATCCATCCAACCATCCATCCAACCATCCAACCATCCATCCAACCAACCAACCAACCATCCATCCATCCATCCATCCAACCAACCAACCAACCATCCAACCATCCAACCATCCAACCATCCATCCATCCAACCATCCATCCATCCGGTCATCGAGGCCCGTGCCTTCGATTGTGCTTTATAATTAAACGCACAATTTCACCTCTCAGTTAGAACAACGCTTTGACAAAACTTTACAAAGACGAGTGGATCTGGAGCTGTGTCCGGTCTCCCCGATTCCAGAGGACGTGATTGACAGGCGGATTAACCAGTCAGAGAGAAGCACGCTCTGTTCATGTCAAAAACAAACGTGACGGTAAAAAAGGAGAAGAAACAACAGAAAGGACTGAAAAATAGAGTGGATTTTTACAGAATCAACAATCGAAGCATCAAACTGTGACTTTTCTCAGGTAAAAGTTCTCGCTCTGTGGTCCGGTTCCAGACCCGGCTGCTCAGGAATACATTTACACACATTTTTTTCCAGGAGCTACGATAACCTGCTGCCCCTCTGTCTGCTCAGGTCAGAATGACTTGAGACAAAGCCACCCAAGGACTGACCCTGGACTAAAACTGGACTAAACTTGGACTAAACTGGACTAAAATGGGACTAAACTGAACTAAAGTGAACTAAAGTGAACTAAAACTGGACTAAACTGAACTAAAACTGGACTAAAATGGGACTAAACTGAACTAAAGTCAACTAAAACTCGACTGAACTGCACTAAACTGGACTAAACTTGGACTACACTGCACTAAACTGGACTAAACTTGGACTAAACTGAACTAAACTGAACTAAAACAGACTAAAACAGGACTAAATTGAACTAAAGTCAACTAAAACTGGACTAAACTGAACTAAAACGGGACTAAACTGAACTGAACTAAAACTGGACTAAAACTGAACCAAACTGGACTAAAACTGGACTAAACTGAACTAAAACTGGACTAAATTTATCTAAACTGAACTAAAACTGGACTAAACTGAACTCAAACTGGACTAGACTTGTACTAAACTGAACTAAAATGGGACTAAACTGACCTAACCCGAACAAAACTTGGACTAAACTGGACTAAAACTGAACTAAAACTGGACTAAAACTGGACTAAAACTGAACTAAAACTGGACGAATACTGAACTCAAATTGGACTAGACTTGTACTAAACTGAACTAAAATGGGACTAAACTGAACTAAAACTGGACTAAAACTGGACTAAAACTGAACTCAAACTGGACTAGACTTGTACTAAACTGATCTAAAATGGGAATAAACTGAACTAAAACTGGACAAAACTTGGAATAAACTGGACTAAAACTGAACCAAACTGGACTAAACTGAACTAAAACTGGACTAAATTTATCTAAACTGGACTAAACTGAACTCAAACTGGACTAGACTTGTACTAAACTGAACTAAAATGGGACTAAACTGAACTAAAACTGGACAAAACTTGGACTAAACTGGACTAAAACTGAACTAAAACTGGACTAAAACTGAACTAAAACTGGACTAAAACTGGACTAAAACTGAACTAAAACTGGACTAGACTTGTACTAAACTGAACTAAAATGGGACTAAACTGAACTAAAACTGGACTAAAACTGAACTCAAACTGGACTAGACTTGTACTAAACTGAACTAAAATGGGACTAAACTGAACTAAAACTGGACTAAACTTGGACTAAACTAGACTAAAACTGAACTGGACTAAACTGAACTAAAACCAGACTAAAACAGGACTAAACTGAATGAAAGTCAACTAAAACTGGACTAAACTGGACTAAAACTAAACCAAACTGGACTAAAATTGGATTAAATTGAACTAAAACTGGACTAAAACTGGACTAAATTTATCTAAACTGAACTAAACCTGGACTAAACTTGGACTAAACTAAACTAAAACTGGACTAGACATGTACTAAACAGCTAAAATGGGACTAAACTGAACTAAAACTGGACTAAACTTGGACTAAACTGGACTAAGCTGAACTAAAACTGGACTAAACCTGGACTAAACTGGACTAAGATTAACTAAACTGCACTAAACTGGACTGAAACTGGACTAAACTTGGACTAAACTGGACTAAAACTGGACCAAGCTGAACTAAAACTGTACCAAACAGCACTAAACTGGACTAAACTTGGCCTAAACTGGACTAAGATGAACTAAACTGTACTAAACTGCACTAAACTGGACTGAAACTGGACTAAACTTGGATTAAACTGGACTAAAACTGGACTAAAACTGAACTGGACTAAACTGAAATAAAACCAGACTAAAACGGGACTAAACTGAACGAAAGTCAACTAAAACTGGACTAAACTGGACTAAAACTAAACCAAACTGGACTAAAACTGGATTAAACTGAACTAAAACTGGACTAAATTTATCTAAACTGAACTAAAACTGGACTAAACTTGGACTAAACTAAACTAAAACTGGACTAGACATGTACTAAACAACTAAAATGGGACTAAACTGAACTAAAACTGAACTAAACTTGGACTAAACTGGACTAAGCTGAACTAAAACTGGACTAAACCTGGACTAAACTGGACTAAGATGAACTAAACTGCACTGAACTGGACTAAACTTGGACTAAACTGGACTAAGATGAACTAAACTGTACTAAACTGCACTAAACTGGACTGAAACTGGACTAAACTTGGATTAAACTGGACTAAAACTGGACCAAGCTGAACTAAAACTGTACCAAACAGCACTAAACTGGACTAAACTTGGACTAAACTGGACTAGAACTGGAATGAAGCTGGACTAAACTGGACTTAATCAGGACTAATTATTCACTCGACCAGGACAATTAAATCATTAACAGACTGCACCTGGTTCTTGTTCAGAGCGTAATAGAAATGACTCCAGACACGATTCTCCGGGGCTGCTGCTGTTTCAGTCAGCACCTTCAGAAACAATGCTTAAAGCTGCACTGTGTAACATTTCAGGTGGAGCTTCTGCCACTTAATTGTCGCCATGGCGATCTTTTTGCTTTGCCTTGAGTGACGTCTGTGTAAACCATCAGTCACCTAAAGTCTGTTCACAGGTTTCATCTTCCAAAGTCCATTTGAAGCTTCTTTTGCTTTACCACGAAAATTCCACAGTATGGCATTACACAGACCTATCTCCACGGAGACGAGCAAAGTTACAGGTCGGATCTGCGGAAAGGCGAGTAAGACTTTCTGGTCACCCTGGATATACGCTTAAATTTCACCAGTTCAGTTTTAACATGATCTAAAAAACCCGTAACTGAGTTGTAAGAAAGATACGCTTAATGCCATACTGTGGAACATTACCAATGAAGTCAAGGGGGCGAATTCTACACAAGAAAAGTTACATAGTGCAGCTTTAACTTTTACTTAATTTCGTAGACTATAATGGTATATATGTCACAGTGAGGGACAGGAGGACACTGGACAAACTGCTCTCCATCATGGACACTCCTGCTCACAGATAATACTCCCTACAACTGTACAACAACTCACACTATGTAACAGATAATACTCCCTACAACTGTACAACAACAGATAATACTCTGTACAACTGTATACAGCTGTGACTTGATATTTAATTTGATAAGATAAGACTTTATTTTATATCTTAGATTGGAGAAATTTACTTGCAACAGGAGCTCCAGGCAGAGACAGTTTGAACAAGAAAGAAAAGTGCATGCAGGCAAGAATGGCATAAAATAAGTAATAATAATAAAACAGTAACAAGGAGAGTATGGTAAAAAATATTGCACGTCTGGATTATACAGTGGAGTTGTCTGATGGCGGTGGGGATGAAGGATCTGCGGTAACGCTCCTTCTTGCACTGGGGGTGCCTCAGTCGGCTGCTGAAGGAGCTGCTCAGCTCCTCTACAGTCCGGTGCAGAGGGTGAGAGGTGTCGTCCATGATGGATGTGAATTTGGCCAACACCCTCCTCTCAGCCACCTCCTCTACAGAGTCCAGAGGACAGCCCAGGACAGAGCTGGCCCTCCTGACCAGCTTATTAAGTCTCTTCCTTTCCCGTTCTGTGCTGCTCAGGGTCCAGCAGACGACAGCGTAGAGGAGAGCAGAGGCCACCACAGAGTCATAAAAAGTCTTGAGCAGAGGCCTGCACACTCCAAAGGACCTCAGTCTCCTCAGGAGGTGGAGGCGACTTTGGCCCTTCTTGTACAGAGCATCGGTGTTGTGGGACCAGTCCAGTTTATTGTTGAGGTGAACACCCAGGTTTGTTGATTGAACTCTTGCATAAACAACAGAAATAGTACTAGATAACTGTACTGAATATGCATAGACCCAGGCCAAAGCTCCATGGTTCTTTTTCTGTTTTTATCTATTTGTCCGGTCTACTGCTTGAAACTGTCCACAGTCTCTATGTCCTGCCCCTGGATGTTCACCGGTGAGTGAGGTAGTGGTCTCCTCCTGAAGTCCATCACCAGCTCCTTTGTCTTACTGGTGTTAAGGCTCAGGTGGTTGCGCCCACACCAGTCCACAAAGTCCCTGATGACCGAGCGGTACTCCAGCTCGTTCCCCTCAGACACACAGCTCACAATGGCCGAGTCGTCAGAGAACTTCTGGAGATGGCAGCTGTCCGTGTTGCATGTGAAGTCCGAGGTGTAGATGGTGAAGAGGAAGGGTGAGAGGACAGTTCCCTGGGGGGCCCCAGTGCTGCAGACTACCACCTCTGATTCACAGCCGCACGTAATTTGATATTGTATTTTAGATTTTATTACTTATTTTTCTATTTTATTCCAATTTGTACATATACATTTATTATTATTATTTTTTATAATTATATCTCATTTGACTCTGGTCTATTGCTTTTTTTTTTCTTTTTTACTATTCCATTTTTTGTTTTATATTTGATGAGTGAGCTACTGTACCAAAATAATTTCCCTTGTGGATCAATAAAGTTTGTCTAAGTCTAATATAAAAAAATAAAAATAAAAAATAAAAAACACCCCACGCACTAATTTTCTTTCATCCTTTAAAAAACATTGGAAAACTAATTAGTTTATCGATCATTACGCGCGTGTTTTTCTCGGGAACGTGGGCAGTCCTCGTGGGTTTGAGAGCGGAGAGGGGAGGGGCGGGGTGAGGGGATGGATGGAGGGATGATGATGATGATGTTGAGGAAGAAGAGAGTGAGTGAGAAAGAGAAAGAGAGAAGGAGAGACCCGTGCGCTCAGAGCCGGAGGAGCGGCAGCGGCGGCGGCAGGACTCCCCGGGATCAGTGCGCCTTTCCCCCGCGCACGGACACACTTCGGATTTAACTCACCGTAAAGAGATTTTAAAACACTTCCACGGGACGTACCGAGTTCTCACCGGATCCGAGCGGCCGTGGAGTGGACACCGGTTGCGAATTCCGAGTTTGGATCAGCGAAAGGGAAGGAAAAAAATGACCCGACGTACGAGAAAAACCAAGATCACGGAGCCCCCAGCGCACTGTCCCGCGTAAACTCAAGTAAGACTCAAGATTATTTTAAAATCGTCTTAAAACTGAACTAATTTGAGAGATTTAAGCGTAAATCCAGGGTGACCAGATTTTCAGAATTCAAAATTGGGACACACCCGGGTTGGAATGGTTGGTTTAAATTATTATGTATTATTATAGCCTATACAGTATATATATTATAGTATTATATATTATTAATTATTATATACATTATTATCATTATCTTATGTATATAATTGTGTCTCATCTGACACAGGTCTATTGCTCTTTGGTTGATATTCCATCTATTTTTCTTTTTGTTCTTTTACCCTCTGTTTTATATTATATATTATATTTGATGAGTGAGCCACTGTACCCAAAACAATTTCCCTTGTGGATCAATAAAGTTTGTCTAAGTCTAAGACTAAGTCTAAGTCTAAATAAAATTGTGAAAAGAGAGCAGAGAGCGTAACACTGTCCATTCTTAACTTACTTTGTGGGTCATTATCATAATCTGGGGGACTTCTTATGGACATTTTCAAGCTCAATTTTCTGTATTTTAGCTAAACAAATCACAACATCCCAGTTTTTATTGTTGGTGGTGGATCAAGGTGGTCAGAATAGGACACCTGGGTTATTTCTTGTGTAAAACTGGGACACAGAGCTCAAAATTGGGGTTGTCCCGGGTAAATGGTAACCTGGGAAATCCCAGGCTGCTTTCGTTCATTCCGATCTGAAAGACAGCCTGGCAACTATGGCAAGTGAGCTCTCCCAATTCTGGGAGCCAATCAGAGAGCGAGGAGGGGTCGCGTACTACGCGACAAACAGAAGCTTGTAGTTTGAACTGACAACTGACATGATTGGCTATGGGCTACGTATACACCAAATGATAGACATTTGTAACGCCCAATAAACGGCCGTTGGCGATCGTAAACCACACCTCCGGTACGAGATATTTCGAAGGTGGCTTCCAGACCATATCTCACTTGTGATATGGTCTTTTAATCCACACTTTAGGCTAAGCCCATCAATTGTATTTATTCAATTATGCTACTATTGTATAGATACTAACATGTACTAAATTGTCTAATGTCTGCAACTGCAACATATTTTCTATTGTCTGCTATATCTTTATGTCTGGGACTGTGGATGGAAATTAGCACTGTGCTAAATCCAAAATATTCACGTCGGTTTGTGTGATCTTATATAAACTGTGCGTTCATTAATAAGCATTGTCCCTTCCAAATAAACAAATAAAAAAATAATAATCATAATACTGGCCAAAATAACTGCAATTAACGATAATATCATGACAATTTAAAATGTTAAACACGAGAGTATAGCCGACATTATTAGTGCTGTCAGGCGATTTAAAAAATAATCTAATTAATCATGTAATTAATTAATCTAATTAATTTACATTTTAAGAGTGTGAGCGAGCGAACAAACCCACTTTGCGATTGAGTTTGTCAGTTTTCAAGTGTTCGCTTTGTTCATTCGTTTCCCAAATTCTGCGAGCGTGGTTTGGTGGTTTGGTGGTTTGTTGGTTTGGTGGTTTGTTGGTTTGGTGGTTTGGTGGTTTGGTGGTTTGTTGGTTTGTTGGTTTGGTGGTTTGGTGGTTTGTTGGTTTGGTGGTTTGGTGGTTTGGTGGTTTGTTGGTTTGTTGGTTTGGTGAAGTGCGCTCACGCTCGCTCTACCACCGGTAACGATGGAACTTGTCCGGACGTGTTTATCGTTCAATTGATCCATCAGGCTGGAGAAGCTTCGGTGATCGGAAAATTCTTTTTGACAAACGCTCCAAATTACGTCTTCGTTTATTTTATAAATAAACTCACTGTTCAAAGGTCCTGGCAGCGATTTGCTCGCCTCACGCCAAATTTAAAATGCGCATTGAATTGCCGCTCATAATTAATTGTGTAAATTTTTATAACACGTTAATTTGCAGTGTAATTAATAATTAATGCGTTAAACTGACAGCCCTAGTTTTTATTGACCTAAAAACTTTGCATTCTGACTCTGAGTGGGCTCACCTCTCCACAGATCTGACCTGTAACTTGGCCCTGTGGCGCCACCTGCTGTCTCTGTAGAGGTAAACGTGTAGTGTAATGCCACCGTGTAACATTCCAGGCGGTATATCTCCACGGAGAGGACCAGGCGATTTTATTTCATTTTTTTTCCCAGAACACAAGGACAAAAAAGGCGACAGCAGACTGTATGAAAACCAAAATGTAGAAAGAGACATCAACTTTGTATAAATACTAAATATTTTATGAAACACTGTGTGCTTGTCTCCATGGAGTTTGTAATGGAAGGGTCCACGGTCTGGCTTTAAGCTGATTTGTTTCCATAAAGAAATCATTCAGACGACAGAGGCACACACAATCTTATACTGAACATTTTCTCAGTATTTTAAACTATTTTAACAGTCATTTTTATGTATGTTTATGTATTTTTATGTACTCGAAGAGAATTTCACACTTTAGGCAGGCTACCGAATAGAAACACAATGCAGTGGGTGAAGTGTCTTGCCCAAGGACACAACAGCTCCTGTTTGCACTCCTATTTGTTGCTGCATTCATAGTTTTGCACTGCTGTTCTCCCCATACTGTATTTTGTATTTTACCTAAGCCTCGTTTTTATGACCTTATTTTAATTATTTTTAGGGATGCACTGATGTGAAAATTTTAGCTGATACCGATATCTGATATTAATGTTGCTGATATCGGCCGATAACGATAATGGCCGATACCGATATTGGCCGATACCGATATTTACTTATTTTTAATTCTGAGATCACATTTTATACAGACTGAAAATCATGCTAAATTAATTTTTGAATGTTTTATTTTCAAAATGTGTTTTGACTCCTGATTTATTTATTTTTTCAATTTCAATTTTTTTTTATAGTGTAACATTGTTCTGCGTCCTGATTGGCTAAGGGACCTTTGCCAATCAGGATGTCATAAGCCCTATTCGGACGGGATTAGTTTTACGGGGTGACATGGGGTAAAGTAATAATTACCAGGGGAATTTAGTCGTGTCTGAACGCTCCATGTCCGTAAACATAACGGAGTATGTCTGTGAAATTTACAGCGAGTTTCACCTTCTGTAAAACGGTCCGGAGGAATTACCTTAGGTAATATTAATCCCGTGCGAATGCGACCCTCGGTAAAGATGTATGTAATATTTCGTCACATCCATTTCTAGAAATAATTTACCGCAATTTTCAAACATGGAGGAGCTTGAAGCGCTTTATTTTTCTGGCAAACGAAATGATCTTCCGGTACTCTCAAACAAACGCACACATCGATCAAAGAAAAAGCCCAAGAGGTATAAATCAGTCGTCAGAGGCATGAAACTTCTGCTTGTTTTAGGTAATGTACGCTCTGTTAGTCCTGATTATGGGCAATAATTTGCATAGTTCGCTAATATTTCACATAAATATCACGAATCACGACTTCTCTATCTTCAGCTGATGCTTTATGCCCTGCCCCACCAAAATCCGGCGACGAATACGAGACGGCAGAGCGTAAAACTCCTCCCATGTCAAATAAATATTACGGACATTTCTTGTCCTGTGTGAATGGGTCATTTATATTACAGAGGTCCTGTGATAAACCCACATTACTCTACATCCCCCTGTAAAACTAATCCCGTCCGAATAGGGCTATAGATAGCTTCACATCCCATGGCATGAAATTTTCACTTTCTGAGGTTTTTGAATGTTAATGTGAGCTCCCCTACCCTGTTTAGCCCCCCCATGGCTAAAAGTTGCGAAATGTCTAAACTGAGCATTTGCGATCCTTTTCTGCGTTAGAAAAAAACACAGCTGAAACGGGCGATTCTGAACAAGGCACCTTAGTGACGTCAGATTGAAAAATGCAGCTTCACTTCCCGTCTGTGTCTACTCAGCGTCTCTGTAAATCACACCCAGAGAGTTTGGACCGCGAATGCGCTAGGCAATGCGAAATGCGTTTTTTTATTTGCCTGGAGGCACGTCCGAGTGTTTCTAGGCTCGGAAGTCCTTTATCTGAGCCTCTGGACCTTTGAACAGCAGTGGTTTAATTTTATTTTATGTGGAAATGTGTTTATTTTTCAATGGAACGCTTCTCATCTCTTCCTCCGCGCAAAAACGCGGAAATGGATCAGAGCGCACAGCTGAGAGCTGAGAGCGGAGAGTTTGGCCACGCCCCCCACCCTCTACTATAGGCCATCTCTTTTCTCCTCATTTGCATTCAAGCAACAACGCCCAGAATGGACTGTTCAGAGAGAGAAAAATTACTCTCTCATCTTACCTCTGTTTCTCATGCACTGAGTGTTGATTTTGAAGAAGGATTCATTTACAGTATTAAGGAACCATATAAAAGCATCAAGAAGTACCATGTCATGGGACCTTTAATACATTTTGTTGAAAATCTCCGAAAGTTTGAGTGTTTAAACGAGAGAGAAATGTGAGAAAACATTCATTTGAGGGATTACTGTACTGACAAATATCGGTTGTTAATATCGGCCCATTTTCACACATCGGGCCGATACCGATATGTTAACTTTTTTCAATATCGACCGATACCGATGTTAATGCCGATATATCGTGCATCCCTAACTATTTTAATGCATGCCGTTGTTTTTATTTTTATTTTACCACAATTTAAATTATTATTATTTGTTTCATTACGCACTGCACGCTATTAAATTATGCAAAATTGACTCTTGAGGTTTGAGCCTTATTATAAAGCTGTTACCTCCTCAAAAACAGAGCTGGAGTTGTGTTTTGTTTCATTCACATGTTTGAGTAAGTTTTTATTATTAGTCTGTCTATGGCTACGTTTACATGATGACGGTCTGAACAGAAGACGCAAAAGTGGCGTTGCGTCTTCACTTTTTATTCCGCGTTTAGACAAGCGTTTTTGGGAGGAAATCTGCGTACATACGGTGACACAAAAGTGTGTGGAATTGGATTGGGTATGCACGCCAGGCGGCTAGGTGGCGCTGTGATACATTATCACTATGTCCACGCGCATGCGTAGAATCTTCCTTCTTATGTATGTGACGTAAACGCGTACGCGACGTCAGCAGATTTGACCAGAGTTTTGTGTCTTGGGCAGTGTAGGCGAAAACGCTACGGTGGAGCGTATTCAAGTTTTCCACTTTGGAGGGCGGTTTCAGTTTTTTGCGTTTTTAAGCCCCCAAAACGCTGGGAATGGATCAGTAAAATATCACGTACACATGGCAATGGAACGCTTGCTGAAAACGATGCAATACACATGCCACGCCTCTAGGTGCGCTGTCCCACCATCTACTTGTTCTTCCAGGTCTCACCCAAAATTTCCTTCTTTTGGCACTAGTAACACGTCGTGGCGGGTTTAAAAGAATCTGGTGCATGTTGTGCTGTAAGCGTCTCTGCTGCTCGCCTAGTTGGTATAACTGCAGTACATTTTCTTTCAATAACGCAAGTAAACTTAGCAGTGACTGCAGCACTGCTACTACTGCTACTCTGGTGTCCGCCATGGTCGCCATCTTGTTACGAATGAATGTTGCGCGTGAGGCTGCTATTTGTTCTGGCCATGTGGTTGTGACATAGGCGTAAACAAATCCGTTCTACTCGTCCAGACGACTCTGCAATGGTAATGTTGCCAGAGTTTTCCACTCTGGAACCCGTCCCCAAAAAATATCGTTTTGGGGTACCCAGAACGCTGGTGCCATGCGGACGCGAGACCGAAACGATAAAAAACTTTATCGGATTCACTCCACAACGTTGCCGTGTAGACAGGGCCTAAAAATGCTCTGTTCCACCTTGTGATGTCATGAAGCTGTAGTTTTCTTTTACCATTTGTTCAGTATTTGTTCAGTGGCATTGGTGTTTAAGGGTTGAAATTGATTTGATGAACCAAGTGATTCTAGTAAATGTGTAGGCTGTTTAAAAACACAGGTGTGGTAGTCTCAGAGTAATTTCAGTGTAGTTGGTGCCCCCTTCAGGCAGATATAGGCAGTGTCCACCAGCGTCTGACCAGAACTGAAGAAGCAGCTTGGATGAGCTGAGAAACGTCCATCCATCCATTTTCTTCTGCTTATCCGGGGCCGGCCAGGCATTCCCAGGCCAGCCGGGAGACATAGTTCCTCCAGCGCGTCCTGGGGCTGAGAAACGTTTTCGACCAAAATAAACTTTTGTCCAGCTGACAAATTGAATTTCTCTTTTTGCCATGGATTCTACCTGAACAACTGAGGAATTCTGTACACATTTAAAAACACAGTGGAGCACTTCCTGTATTACCACATGACATCACAGTTTGAGAGAAGCCTAAATAAATTTGCAGTTTTTGTGTGTCAAACATGTGTGAATGAAACAAAACACAACTCCAGGTCTGTTTGTGATGAGAAAAAGGATTATAACAGATCAGAAAACAGTGTAATATGGGTTCTTTAAGTGTCTTGCCCAAGGACACACCAACTGACTGACCTCCTCCAGCCTTAATTGAAACATTGCTTTTACCTGTAGTATAAATTATTAACCCTGTGTGGACCTTCTAGCGTAAACCTTTCTTTGAGTAAGTGTGGAGGTTACACTGGTTTATTATTAGAATCCTGTGGTGCTGAATAAATCATGGGGATGTTGACTTGTAATGGACGCTGCCCATCGGGGCATCTGGGTTATTTCTGTTTTTGTGCTCTTTAGCCTAAGTGCAGACCGGAGCATGCAAATGGACCCATCCCCCATTCTGTGTCAAAAGTTCTTATTTTATGACTTGACTATCTGTGGTTAAAGTACACGATATTATCCCTATAGGAAAACTTGTCCTCTCCATTTGACCCGTCCTTCAGTGCCTCTGGGTTAAACCTGTGAGGAGCAGTGGGAACCATCTCCAGATCTTGAGTTGGTCTTGGTCTGGACTAACTTAGCCGGAGGATTTGACCTGTTGTGTTGTGTTTTGATGGGAGAACCCAGAGGAACCCCACCCACACACAGGGAGATACAAGTAGGATTCAGCAGTGTTGTTTTGGTACAAAAAGGAAAAAAAAAATAAAAAAATAAAAAAATCCTACTCTTGTGATACTAGTGCGATCTGCAGCTGTCCATCAGAGGTACCAGAAGCCCTCAGGCATCAACTGCACAAAAGTTTATTTGGTCGAATCCGTTTCTCAGCTCATCCAAGCTGCTTCTTCAGTTCTGGTCAGACGCTGGTGGACACTGCCTATATCTGCCTGAAGGGGGCGCTAACTACAATGAAGTTACTCTGAAACCTTGTCTCAATTCTCAGTGTGCACAGTTCGGAGTGTGGTTTTAAGGACATGTACATCACTTCCGGCGCGACAACTGCTGTCCCATTTCTTTTTTCTTTTTTTAAAAATTTGTTTATTTGGAAGGGACAATGCATATTATGAACGCACAATTTGTATAAGATCACACAAACCGACGTAAATATGCCGGATTTAGCACAGTGCTAATTTCCATCCGCAGTCCCAGACATAAAGATATAGCATAAAACAGAAAATATGTTGCAGTTGGAGACATTAGACAATTTAGTACATGTGTTATGATCACAAACATAAAAACAATTTAGTATCTATACAATAGTAGCATATTTCGTTTTTGTCCCATGCGCAGTTAACCTGTGGTCTGAAGACCGCAGTCGTTTCCATGGAAATCGGGGCGTGGACCAACTGCGTGAAAAAGCACACTTCGCGCAGTCATATATCCCAGCATGCACCGCGCGCTACTTCTTCTGCGGGAGAAAATGGAGTCGGCGGCTGCATCTGGTAGTTGCGAGACCTGTCGCATTTTGCCGACCGATGCCCATGCAGTCCGCGGAGTGCACTCAGGGCTGAGCAAGTATGCACAGTCTTGACTGCAGTCTGAGTACCCTTAAAACCACGTGCCGAACTGTGCACACGGCTTGAGACTTACACACCTACTTGTTTACAGTTTGTGTTATTTAGGTGGGCCTATTAGATCTGCAGTGGGAGTGGAGTGTGGGTCTTGTTAGCAGAACCATTCAGGACCATAATGGTGTTTTCACACCTCTGGACCGGACCTGCTGCACTATTGTATTCTTTGTTTTGATTTAGGTTTGAGGACAGAGTTATAGATGGAGACAAATGATGTCTGAGCCCTCCATTTCTGTTCAAAGAAGGATTCTCTTTCTTGACAAAAATAGCCTCTTTAACTCCCCTCTTTATTAAGTGGCGGGTCTCTCGCTCGTCGTTCAGCCTGAAGACATCATCTACAAAAGGAGGGAAGGGGTGTCCTGAATCTGAGCCCCCCATCCTGAGTCTCCTCCCAGTCCAAAGTCTTTACCGTATTCCACCGTTGGGGCGTAGTCCGTGCTAGTGAAGTTCTTTTAGATCAGGTGTGTCCAAACCTCACAGTCAGAATGTTTGTTTTTCTAGGTATTTTTCAGCAATAAAACCACCTGCAATTGAATAAATGTAAAGTAGAGCTGTTTAATGTCACAGTGTGGAACATTCCCGGCAGAGCAATGACGTATCCATATAATAGAAACAAGCAGGTGATGGACCCTCCAACCAAAAAGTTACACAATACACCTTTAAACTTAACCTTATCTTGCTTGATATATTTTAAATTTTGCATTTCATCAAAACAACAATCTGATTTTTCATATATCTGATACGGTGTTGTCACAATAGGTAATTAGGTCCGGTAACTTCTCTGGAACATGAAATAAAGCTTGTTTTTCTTCTCAAAACAAAACATTTGTCCGAAAGGTGATATAGTTGCGTCCCAAACAGTTGTCAACGAAACATCCAGCAGCGAACTAAGCGATCGCGTATTGTGTCTGACGACTTGTATCACAGCGCGCATATTAGCTGTATCAGCCTGTTCACCTTTAGCAGAAGTGTACGGCAGATGCGGTCCACTGCAAGGGGAAGTTTACAAGTGAACAGGCTCATACAGCTAATATGCGCGCTGTGATACAAGTCGTCAGACACAATACGCGATCGCTTAGTTCGCTGCTGGATGTTTCGTTGACAACTGTTTGGGACGCAACTATATCACCTTTCGGACAAATGTTTTGTTTTGAGAAGAACAACAAGCTTTATTTAATGTTCTAGAGAAGTTACCGGACCTAATTACCTGAGCTCCAGAAAGCGAGCCGAACTGGGATCAGCTGAGAGTGTCAGAGGTAAGCCGGTGTCGACACACGTAACTTTTAGAAGGAAACCCATACAGATTAACATCAAAAAACCGCACTATCCCTTTAAGGGCCCAAAGCAGCTGGCCGTAAGTTATATGTCGTCTCCCGTTTTCTATGTACTGATAAAAAAAAAAAAAATACAGGCCGTTTTCTGTTTTTTTATTTTTTCTCATCAAAACGGAAATCGGATGGCCGCGACATACACGGACCATCTGTCTTGTCTTGAAGTCTTTTCAGCCGTCACTCTCTGACGTCTCTGGGGACACAATGCACACATTAGCCAGGAAAGTTTAGAAAAAGACGTTAGAATAGATTCAAACTAGGGATGCACAATATATCTGCATCAACATCGGTATCGGCCGATATTGCCAATTTTTTTTAACATATCGGTATCAGCCCGATGTGTAAAAATGGGCCGATATTAACGACCGATATTTGTCAGTACAGTAATCCCTCGAATTAACATTTTCTCACATTTCTCTTGTTTAAACACTCAAACTTTCGTAGATTTTCAACAAAATGTATTAATAGTAGGGATGCACCGATCCACATTTTTTCACTTCCGATCCGATCCCGATACCTGAATTTGGATTTTGGCTGATACCGATACTATTCCGATACCAAAACTGTTTGTTTTCAGTATTATCATCATTATTGTTTAACTACACAAATAACGGTACCCATAATGATAAAACACCTGCAATTCAACATAAACAAAATACTTAAATAACCCCCCATATGGTATGACTTAATTAACTAATTAAGACTTAAGAAACCAAAATAAACCCACAAAATAACATTAATGGTTCCCCCTTTAATGTGGCCCCCCCTTTAGCGCAACACTGTGCGCTATTTATCGCAGTTCCCCAGTTTGGCCCCTGAACCAGAGAGCAGCGTGGAGACAGTGGAAGGTCGGGAGAGCATGTGGATCCGCGGACCCTCGCGCGCACTAGGGAGGAGAACAGAGTCCAGATAGCGGGGAAACAGTTTGTAAGCAGTCCTGCAGTAGCCGGGAACAGTTTGCACCGGAGCATGGCTCCGCGCGCGCTCTACGCGAGAGGGACGCGGTCCCGAGGGCATGCAGTACTTGTTTAGTCCAGGTCTAGACCTGGTCCAGTCCTGGTTTAGTCCAGGTTTAGACCTGGTCCAGTCCAGGTTTAGACCTTGTTTAGACCTGGTCTAGACCTGGTTTAGTCCGCGTTTAGTCCTGGTCTAGTCCCGGTCTGATCCTGGTCTGGTCCTGGTCTGGTCCTGGTATAGTTCCAGTCTGGTCTTTTTTTTAAGATGATTAAGATTAAGATTAAGCCTTTATTGGTCTCACACACAATGACACACAGTGACACACGGGAGAAATTTGATTTCTGCATTTGACCCATCCTTTTCAGGAGCAGTGAGCAGCCATCTTTTTCGGCGCCCGGGGGGCAGTACCGTGAAGGGTCTTGCTCAAGGACCCACACTGGTTAGCTCATTGCCCGGGGGGGGATTTGAACCCACAACCCCCGGGGGAAAGTCACTGACTTACCAGTTGAGCTAACCAGCCGTCCCAGTACCCCCTGCGCCCCCCATCTATAACATCAATCGGCAAAGGTCCCTTAGCCAGTCAGGACGCAGAACACACTGTACACTATAAAAAAAATTGAAATTGAAAAAAAAAAAAAAAAAAATCAGGAGTCAAAACATGTTTTCAAAAATTAATTTTGCATGAATTTTCAGTCTGTATCTGTCAGTATCGGTATCGGCCGATATCAGCAGCATTAATATCAGATATCGGTATCGGCTAAAATGTTCACATCGGTGCATCCGTAATTCAAACAACATGAGCCTGTGATCAATACAAGTGTGTACGGTCCTGTTTACGAGTGTGATTTTCATTTTATGTGTGAAGACATCAGCTCACCTATTGTAGTTCCAACTAAAGCAGTTCTTTCTGATCCGATTCTGCTAAAAATAAAGCTAACAAGCCTCAGACAGAGCAGTGCACCAAGCGAGCATTATGTCCCTTAAGTATCCAGACAGATACTTAAATTAGAAGATGTGTTTTTGGCGCATTATTTATTCAGTTGTATTCTCTTCTTTCAGTAAACTCCAGTCCTCTCCTCGCCCCCCTCCCCGCTCTTACCCACAATGCCGATCATCAGTAACGCCAACCATGACTTCAGCACGTTCTCGGTCAGCAGTGATGACAGCAGCGTGGACCGATTCTTCACCGAAATCCCAGAGACAGAAACCATTAAAGGGGTGCACTACCAGCGAGCGCGGCGTCTGTGGGACCATAAGGCGACGGCACGAGTGGACCACAGCCTGCAGGTATGTTTACATATTCACTTCTAGCGTTTGGAATAAAGAAGATCAGAATTTTTCGATTATTTATGTTTATGTTGACACTAGAGATCAAATGATAGGAGTTTTTTCATGGCCAGTGCCCCTGCCGATTGTTTAGACTAGGGATGGTAAATGGTCGCATCTTTTTACAAGCCTTCAAGGCACCCAAAGTGCTTTACAACAAGGAACCATTCACCCATTCACACACCAGTGTACGCAGACACTGGGGGCGAGGTGGGTTAAGTGTCTTGCCCAAGGACACAACGGCAGTGTTCATTTGTGGGAACTGGAATCATACCACCAACCAGTGGATCTGACCGCTCAACCACTGATGTTTATGTCAAGCGCGGTATTTGAACCTCCAACCTTTGGATCAGTGGACAAACGCTCTACCAACTGAACTACTGCCGCCCGGATGCGGCAATCCACCTTTTTTAATGTCTATACTTTAGGAAACACCCATTAGGGTTTTGAATGGGTATGCTAAACTGGATGCCAGAGAGAAACTATTAAACAAAAGACAGAAAGCTGAAAACAAAGAGGTGGGATAGTTTCAGAATAATTTCAGTGTAGTTAGCTCCTCCCTGCAGTGTCCATCAGCACTCTAACCAGAACTGACAAAGCAACTCGGATGAGCTGCGAAACGTTTTCGACCAAATAAACTTTGTCCAGTTGACAAATTGAATTTCTCCTTTTACCATCTATACTTTAGGGATTTACTCTGTCTTACCCCTTCCCCTTTATCTACGTCTTTATCTTGCCCCTTGATACCGAGCTGAGAGGGCTCGGGGTATGAATGTTCCCCTAAAAAATGGGACACCACTCGATTACCGTTTGCGTCATCATCCCTTGCCAAGTCAAGGATTATCGGTTACCTCAGCTCGACAAAAAAACTAGGTCGTTTATACATGAAAGTTCGATGAAAACGATAACGTCGGCTAAACAAACACCGCAACAACAGTTCACTAAAAGTAACGTAAAGCAGTGCACAGTGAACCCTCGCTCTATCGCGGTTCACTCTTCACGGCCTCGCTGTTTCGCAGATTTTTTTTCCAATTTTTTTTTTTTCCTTTTTTTTAAAAATAGTGTAACTTTTTTTTTTTATAGTGTAACAATGTCTTCTGCGTCCTGATTGGCTAAGAGACTAGACCAGGACTAAACATGGGTTAAACCAGGTCTGGACCAGAAGTAGACCAGGTCTGAACCAGGATTAAATCACTCCATGCGGCTTTTGCGTTCGTTTGTGCTTGTTCGGTTTGTGGCTCGGGTTGAGAGGAATCACAGGAGCAAGATGGTGCCTATGGTCGGCTGTACTTCTGCTACCTCTACTGTTTCTCGTATTTTTGTGATTTTCCTTGTGCTATATTTTGCATGGTCAGCCCTGTCAACAAATGGCTATGTCGCGGCTGTTATTCAATATGACAGACATACGTTATTCCGCATCAAGGCACATATGGAAAGTTTTTCTGTTACCTGGCCAGGTACACAGTTTTTCCCTCCAAAACTGGAATGCTCCACGTCATCGCCGGAGTACCTGCTGCTAACTAAGCCCCGGGGCAAAAGAAAAAGGAAGCGGGGATCCAGGGCAGGTGTCCAAACCAGGCGGAGAAAACAGCGAGCAAGCGGGACTGGATCTGCGTGGAGCGAACAGTGTCTGATACCGGTTCCTATCTGGGCGTCGGAGGGCGAATCTGTGGAGCCACCGCCGCTATGGAGCTGAGTCGCCAGTACTTCTCTGCGGCGTGAGAGGGTCCTTCGCCCTGTCACTTGTATCAGGATGGAGGTTGTGTCCAGTCTTGTCCGGAGCGTCCAGTCGATCAGTGTGCGTCAGTGTCCGAACGCGCGCAGCCTCTCCGGATGGCCCTGCTTAACGCACACTCCATATCGAATAAATCCTTTATACTGAGCGACTTGTTTATCAACAAACAAGTGGATTTTATGTTCCTGACTGAGACATGGCAACGCGAACAGGATTTTGTCCACCTTAATGAATTGTGCCCACCGGACTGCTCCGTGACTGGAACCCCGCGGGCCGCACGGCGAGGCGGCGGTCTCGCGCTCGTTTACCGGGATGGCTTCTGGACACGACAAATGAATCCGGTCGCGTTCAACTCCTTTGAGATGCAGATGACTAAGGTTGGGAACATTGCTTCATTTTATTGTATCTTAATCTATCGGCCGCCTGGTCCTGCACGTTCTTTCTTGGATGATTTCGCAGACTTGTTGTCTTCTATTATTAAACTTGAGAGAGTTTTGATACTCGGTGATTTTAACCTCCATGTAGATAATCCCTCATCCCTCATCCCTCATCCACGACGAGGGGTTTATCGTGGTCGTGGTGTGACAGAGCAGCACGTGTCGCGCACTTCTCCAAGGGGTTGGTGCGCGTCTCGTCCCGGGACGTGTCAGTGCTCCTCGCGCGTCCGGCGGGGCTTCCGGGGCCGTGTCTCCCTCCACGCGTCACTATTAATACATTTTGTTGAAAATCTATGAAAGTTTGAGTGTTTAAACTAGAGACAAATGTGAGAAAAGGTTAATTCCAGTCTGAAAAAAGCGTATAATGTGTGTGGTGAGGCATTTACAGCCTTAAAGCCCCAGTGTGTAGGATTCGTGGCGCATAGGTGGATGGTGCTATTGCACTTTCTGTTTTAGCTACGGCAGACCTCGAGGGTCACCCGGGCCCGCGCACGAGCCGCGCGCCGCTACTGTATAAATAAAACGCGGTCCCGGTTTTGTTTTGTTTTTTCTCATGAAAACACATTCCCGATCATGTACCATGACACTCTACACATCAAATGAAACCTTACAGTCTCCTCTTTTTGACAATGCAATTCATTTCCCTGCACAGCAATCACTCCCCGAGCACATGGGGCTTTTATACGGAAAAGCTTACCTTAGAATGCTTTGCACAGGTCAAACTCTGTATTTCACCATAAACTTGCTCTCAATTTATCCGTAAGGATCCAGCGAATAAAATCCAGTAAAACAATTTAGTCCAAAACACGTGTTAGATCCATTACGACGTGTGATCCGGCAGCATGCTTGTGTCGTTTACCCAAAACCACGAGCCTTGCCGAAGGCGAAGGCGGAGCCCAAATGTCCTTCTGCGGCTCTCGTATTTAAAATGGCTGCCTCTGCATGGGGAAGATCCCCCTTTTATGTGACTATATCTAAGTCCAAAAGAATACTTTGATTTCATGATGGAAGTGAAAAGGCTTGGAAAACAATGTATTTTTGAATGGGTATCTTCAATTTCAGTAATTAACGGGTAAAAATCTTACACACTGTCCCTTTAAAACATGTAGAATAATTGTAAAATATAAAGTTGTCCTACTTCGCGGATTTCACTTATTGCGGGCTATTTCTGGAACCTAACCCCCGCGATAAACGAGGGATTACTGTAATCACATTTTGTTCAGTGTCCCCTTTGTAGTAAAGTCTTTATTAGTTGGCCCAAACAAAATATCTGCCTCTGTAAGGGATTTATGGCTGGTAAATGCTAAAAAAGTGCAAATATCTGTCAACTCTAATCAACACCATCCACCATGTAGGGCTGGGTGGTATACCGGTGCATACCGAATACCGGTGTGTGTGTGTTTTTTTTTAAATGGTATTAATTTTTCATTTACCGCAATACCGGTGAGTGTGTGTGTACAAAACGTTGGGAACACAGAGCGGAATGGAGCGTTGCGCCGGGGAACTGTTTTGCAGTGGTATGAGAGTGGTGGAAGCATAAGCCGTGTCCCAATTCGAGGGCTTTTTTGGCGGCTCCAAAGGCTGCAAAAGCTGCAGCCCTTGAACTACCCTCCACGGATCACAAGGCTATTGCCAAAATGGGACAGGTCCAGCGCACAGAGCCGAGACACGAAGATAACGCTAATGCTAACAACACACACCATGCAAATTACGCTCACGGATCAATAACCCTTGAATTGGTACGCGGCTACAGTGTGTGTTGAGCAGTGGACAACATGGACGTTGTTGTTAGAAGCAGGAACTTATATTGAAAAGAGGAACCGTGTCAGTCTTGTGGAAGAACTTCGGCTTTAAAAAATCTGGCGCTGATCAAACAAACATATTCTGTAATGTTGTCGGGCTAAAGTTTTAGCGACTCAGACGTCACTCAAAGACACATTAGCTAAGGACACCGCCTACGACAAGAAAAGCGAACGGTGGAACGATATTACCAACACTGTTACTGTCCACTTGAGAAAGGAGCTTCAGGGAGATGATTAAAGCTCTGGACCCAGATATGTTTTACCAAGTCGAATTTACTGCAGTAATTATTCTCTAAATTATTAGGAAATGGGGTTAACACATCATGCATGTCATGCATGAAAAAAAAAAAAAAAACATCAAATACCGTGATACCGATATAATTTTGAAAAATACCGCCCAGATCTACCACCATGTACAGTAACTTTTCTAGTAAGTGGCACCTGCACGTCTGTATGGAGATAATGGAAAGGTGGAGCCTCTGTTTACTTTTTAAGCATAGATTCAATTGAAACAAAATTATACGACTCACTGTTACCTTTAAAAGCTTTTCATGATTATTTTAACTTTTTTTTTTTTTTTTAATTTTCATGTATTTGCTGTCTTCCTCTTCAGGCTCTGATAAATGTTGGGGGGAACCGTTATGCGTTCCCCTGGTCGACTCTGGAGAGGTTTCCTCAGAGCAGACTGGGCCGGCTCAGGTTCTGCTCCAGCCCAGAGGAGATCTCCAGACTCTGTGATGACTACGACGAGACCAGAAAGGAGTACTTCTTCGACCGCAACCCAACCGCCTTCAGGTACACCTGCTGTGAAGGCGCTTAATTCGCATTTAGGTCATATTAGGACTGTATGTAGAAATGGACATCGTCATTTTGGTCTTAAAATGTTTGTATTAACGCGCTCTACATCAGGGGTGCCCAACCAGTCGATCGTAGTCCACCAGTCGATCGCAGGCAGAGCGTCAGTCGATCGCGTATGGATACGTTCAGACTGCAGGGCTTAATGCTCAATTCCGATTTTTTTTGTGAAATCCGATTTTTTTGCGAGGTCGTTCACATTTCCAATTAAATACGACTTGTATGTGACCTCCAGTGTGAACTTTAAATGCCCCAAAAGTGTCCCGCATGCGCCTTGGAGGACACGAGGTCACGTGCAGCGAGCGTGCTCAATGTTTACGGAAGTCGCCTAAAGTTGCTGTCGTACCGTAGTCAAAACATGTACAGCTTATTTGTTTTAAGGAGGAGACAGGACAAGGTTTTTGGCCACGGCGTTTAGTGGGGCAGTGGCAGCAACGTCTGCAGAAATGACCCTGTTGGTGCGGAGTCGCAGACAAGAGTGGTGTGATTGCTACGTGCTTCGCCGCTTCACTGACACGGAGTTTAGTTTAGTTTAGTTTAGTTTAGCCTTTATTTGAAGGGACAATGTACAGAGACATTAAGTTCATAAAAACAGAGATGTTCTGCACCAGATTATAGCTAAATAGCTAATTTCCATCTGCAGTCCCTGATTTACATGATTAAAAATACAATGCAATGAATAAAAATACAATACAATAGAACAATAAAATACCAATAAAATACAATACAATAACACTCAAACAATCTCAGTAAAAACAAAAGTTCATAAACTCACTCTCTCCCAAAAACTCGTTCACACACAGACATAAGCACATCTCATTCACATTATTTACAGGAACATTTGTCTTAAGCAAGAATAAGAAGGTGCTGTATTGGACTTAAATAGTTCAGTGCTGGCAGGTCTGACTATTCCATAGCCATTTTTTAAGTTCTGTGGTGAATATTGCATAGTTTGTTTGTTGTTTCAGTTCCGTTGGGAGATTGTTCCACTCCTTTATTGAATTATATGAAAAAGCTGTTTGTGCAAATGAGGTTTTACATTTTGGTAGAACACAGTGGCCCCTAGAAGAAGCTCGTGTGACTCTAGATGTCACCTCTGACGTGTACTGAACAAAGTGCTTAAGTGGTGCAGGTGCAGTGTTATTTAAAATTCATATTCAAATTCAAGTTCATATACTATTTTCGCATGACGAGAAGAACGTTTGTGTACGTATGTGAGCGCCTACTTGTACCACTCTCACTGGAGGAAACACGCCCAGGTCGGATGAACACGACCTGGCCGTTCAGACTGAAGTCGTATGCCAAAAGATCAGATATATATCGGTTTTAGGACCACATATCTTGGGCTGCGTTCAATCTGCAGTCTGTAGTGACCCAAATCCAATTTTTTCGCCCCTGTACGACTTTAAAAATAATCTCACTCCACATAATCTCACTCCAATCTCTTTCACATTGTTCTTGGGTGACTTTATTCCACTCCTGGTGCAAGAACTGAAGTAGCTCAGCTTTGTGTTTGTGTTGGAATTCAACAGACGCTGGAATGGAATGGCTGTAATACATGTAGAGATGCAGATTTCAGAAAAAAATGCAGTGGTCTCTTATTTTTTTCCAGAGCTGTATATGTCAGTGCTCTGTCTGGAATGTTCCATAGACGTTAAACAGCTCTACCTTACATTTATGCAGTCACATAAATGACACCCCCCCCCCTTCTTGGTAGATCTCGGTACACCATCAACCTCAAAAGTAGATCTTGGTTAAAAAAAAAAGGTTGAGCACCCCTGATCTACGTGATCCTGGGTTTGTTTCACTATTTTGTCCCTAAATTGCTATATTAACTGCTAGCCTTGGTGATCTTCATTTGACTGGAGCTATTGGTGATGTCACTCTCCTTTAGTCCACTTCATACAGTTTATGAAGTCTATGGGTCAGTCTATTAAGGCCCATTAAGTTACATTAAGGTCTTTTGTGTCCCTACCCCTTGAAAATGAGCAGTGATTCCAGTGAGAATACAGTGGTGAAGCGAACAAAAACACAAAAGAACAATCTGATAACCTCGTCATTAAAGTCATTAAAGTCATTAAAGTGCTTATTAATCACAGTTTATTCATCAGTTTATTTCGCCAGTGCATTTCTCTGTTAAACATGGATTTATTCAATTCAAGGTATTTCTATTGCCTTAAAATAAAATAAAGTCTTTTCACTCTGAGAATCGTGTCTCCACAGAGGTGGACCTGGTGGTGTCACCTTAGACTTAGACAAACTTTATTGATCCACAAGGGAAATTATCTGGGTACAGTCGCTCACTTATTAAATATAACATATAGCAGAGGGTAATAAAAAATAGATGGAATAGCAAAAAAAGAGCAATAGACCAGTGTCAGATGAGACATAAATAAAAAAAGATTATAAATGTATACTGTATGTACAAATCAAAATAAAAAAGAAAAGTAAGTAATAAAATATAAAAAAATCAAATAAGATGTCCAGTCACAGCTACTGTATATACACCTGCATTTTCCGATGAAGATTTTACATTTTTTCACACACTGAACGTACATGGAACATTCAAGCAAATGAATACTAAAACTAGCAGGTGATGGATGCCCACCAGAAAAGTTCCTTACTGGGTTCTGATGTCTATATCTTATTTTCAGATTTAATTAAGATGAAAACAGACAAAACTATTGTTAATCTGTCGATAGAGTTGGTCAAAAAAGTAGTTCTGTTTTTCATGTTTTTAAGACAGTAAAATCAGTGCCATTACTACCTCTTTTCCCTGTTTCCTCTCAGGGTGATCCTAAACTTCCTGGCGGCGGGGAAGCTCCGCCTCCTCCGTGAGCTGTGTGCCGTGTCGCTCCACGATGAGCTGGACTATTGGGGCGTGGACCCGGCCCACATGGAACGCTGCTGCCGCCGAAAGTTGATCACAAAGGTGGACGAGAAGATGGAGAAGGATCGAAAAGACGAAGAGTGGAGACAGAAGAGGCTCATGCTGCAGAGGAAGAGCCTGGACATTGGACAGGGCTATCACAGGTAGGGGGCGCTGTACTGAGAGAAATGCATGCTAAAACTGCAGGATTACCTAATATACAAATATGCAGAAATCAGCCTAATGCATGCTAGCTAGCTCACTGTTAGGGATGGGAATCGAGAACTGGTTCCTGTTGAGAACCGATTCTGTGTGTTTCAATTCCACGGAATCGATTAGCAGTTTATCTAACGATTCTCTTAACGATTCCAGCCAGCACGAATTACGCACAAAAGTGGTGATACGGAGTTTATATACTATTACTATAGAACTATAGAACGAATACTATAGAACGAGAAGAGCTTGTTTTTCGGAAAGAAACGGGGCGTGCATAAATCAACATATTTTCCCATGCTCGCGCTCCAGCCAATCCTGTTGTGAGAAGCGCTGAAGGGGGTTTCCCCTGTTCGCGTATCAGCTGTGAAGAACTCGTGCATATGTACGTGGCACTGCAGGACACTAAAGGACATGAAAATGGACTTTTAACTTCCACTTGGACACATGACACATTCGGGAGACCTTTGGGAGAGGTTCAGGACACATCCGATTCTCTGGAGCTCGTGTACAGAGTGCGATTTAGCTCCGAAACACACGATACGCGTTTACACGTGGAGATACACGAATGATCCGAAAACACTGCAACACAAGGTGAGTCATAATTATCATATTTCTGCATCAAATGGAGATATTAGGTGAAAGCAGCGGCTTGTGTCAACATTAGACTGTGCGCTAAACCAGGACTAAACCAGGACTAAACCTGGACTAGACCAGGACTAGACCAGGACTAGACCAGAACCAGACCAGAACCAGACCAGAACCAGACCAGGACTAGACAAGAACTAGACCAGAACCAGACCAGGACTAGACCAGGACTAGACCAGGACTAGACCAGGACTAAACCAGGACTAAACCAGGACTAAACCAGGACTAGACCAGGACTAGACCAGGACTAGACCAGGACTAGAACAGGACTAGAACAGGACTAGACCAGGACTAGACCAGGACTAGACTAGGACTAAACCTGGACTAGACCAGGACTAAAACAGGACTAAACCAGGACTAAACCAGGACTAAACCAGGACTAGACCAGGACTAGACCAGGACTAGACCAGGACTAGAACAGGACTAGACCAGGACTAAACCAGGACTAAACCAGGACTAAACCAGGACTAGACCAGGACTAGACCAGGACTAGACCAGGACTAGAACAGGACTAGACCAGGACTAGACCAGGACTAGACCAGGACTAAACCAGGACTAAACCAGGACTAAACCAGGACTAAACCAGGACTAGACCAGGACGAGACCAGGACTAGAACAGGACTAGAACAGGACTAGACCAGGACTAGACCAGGACTAGACTAGGACTAAACCTGGACTAGACCAGGACTAAAACAGAACCAAAGCAGGACTAGACCAGGACTAGACCTGGACTAAACCTGGACTAGACCAGGACGAGACCAGGACTAAACCAGGACTAGACCAGGACTAGACTAAGACTAAACCTGGACTAGACCAGGACTAGACCAGGACTAAACCAGGACTAGACCAGGACTAAACCAGGACTAAACCTGGACTAGACCAGGACTAGACCAGGACTAGACCAGGACTAGACCAGGACTAGACCAGGACTAAACCAGGACTAAACCAGGACTAAACCTGGACTAGACCAGGACGAGACCAGGACTAGACCAGGACTAGACCAGGACTAGACCAGGACTATTGCTAATCTTGGTGCTAATCAAACAGTTTGTTCTCCTTTTTTCCCCAAATTAGAATCGATAAGAGAATCGATAAAGAATCGAATCGTTAAGCAGTATCGAATCGTAATCGTAAAAATGTTATCAATTCCTGTCCCTACTCACTGTGTTGCTAAAGCTACAGCTAATGCTAACTTTTATTAAAAGCATAAAATATAAAGTAAACAGATATTTAAATTAGTTAAAGTAAAGAATACACAATTTATACACACACAATTTACTTCAGATTGTTGTTAGGACCTTCTCGGAGTAACCATGGTTACAACAAACATGGCTAAAGCTGCAGTACGTGCTTTTTACACTGTGGAACGAGGAAGTGCGTTTTTAAATCTGACTCGTCTGTACCTCTGAGAAGCCCTCTGGCGAATCTTTAATATGATTTTCATATTTTACCGACTTGAACCTGTTTGCCGCGTCAGATCTGTGACACGTCTCCCCCTTGTGGTCACAGGGTGGTGTGGATGGTGCGTGAGATCATGGAGAACCCTCACTCTGGAATCCCAGGGAAGATCTTCGCCTGTTTGTCCGTCGTCATGGTAGTGGTCACCGTGGTGAGCCTCTGCATCAGCACCATGCCGGACCTGAGGGCCGAGGAGAAGAAGGTGAGACTCTCAACTCTAAACGTGAAACTACAGTAAGAGACAAAACTGCACAACTATAGACCTGTGGGAGATGGACATGTGCTCTTAAAGATCCCATGACACGGTATTTCTTGATGCTTTTATATGGTGCCTAAATGGTTCCCTAATCCTGCAAATGAATCCTTCTTCAAAATCAAGACTCAGTGCATGAGAAAGACCCATGAACACAGGTAGAGTCAAAAAATATGTGTCTGAACACTTTATTCTGGGCGTTGTTGCTTGAATGCAAATGAGAAGGACAGAGACAGGACAGAGCAGCGGGTGGGGGGAGGCAAACTCTCTGCTGTTTCCTCGTTTTAGCAGTGCGCTGGCTCCACTTCCGCGTTTTATGCGCAAAGGAAGAAAGGAGAGGCGTTTCAATGAAAAAAAACACATTTTCACAGAAAATAAAATTAAACCACTGTTGTTTCAGAGGTCCAGAGGCTCGGATAAAGGACATCCGAGCCTGGAAACATTCTCACGTGTCTCCAGGCAAATAAAAAAACGCATTTCGCATTGCGTAGCTTGTTTGCGATCCAAACTCTGGCCGTGAAGGTGGGTAGATATCCAGACGGGAGGTGGAACTGCATTTGCATTTTTTCTTCAATGTGACGCCACATAGTTTCCTTGTTCAGAATCGCCCGTTTGAGCTGTCTTTTTTCAAACGCAGAAAAGGACTGCAAATGCTCAGTTTACACATTTCGCAACTTTTAGCCATGGGGGAAGGGCCCTAAACAGGGTAGGGGAGCTCACATTAACGTTCAAAAACCTCAGAAAGTGAAAATTTCATGCCATGGGACCTTTAAAGGAATAGTAACGTTTTTACAATCTGAACCTTATTTCGGTGATAAAACAACGTAAGTAACTCACCCATAGCACTTTGGTGTCATTTGGAGCATTTCCGGAGATTTTTTAGTTGAGCGATATCCGTAACGTGAGCGGTCGGGGCACAACGTTGCGGTCACCATATAACAAAAACTTTAGCTCTTTTCAAATTACAGAAGCGCAATGTGTCAGTGTAAACTTTTGCTTGAGTCGAAAATGGCCTGTAATCCCATACCATCCATGGTTTCGATTAGATGACATCACCATGGACAGCGCGCACGCACGCATTCACATCTGATTTGTGATAACACTGCGCTCTGAGCTCTCGGTTACAGTCAGAAAGAAGCTAAGAAGAAGAAAACATCCCCGCTTGAGAAAATTGTGCGAACATGCATTTATCCTGGCTGTGAAAACAAAAGGACATCCTGGATGAAGTTGAGTTTTCACAGGCTTTGTCACCACAATCCGGAGTTATTGAAGCTGTGGCTCGTTGCCTTGAGAATGGACCCAAACATGAAAGGCAAAGCTGTAAGACGTTTGGACCATCGTGTTTGCAGTACCCACTTCAGTCCGGACGATTTTTTTACCAGCAAAGGAAAAGAAAGAAGGCCAGCGGATTCAGCACACGATTCTGAGAAAGACTGCGATACCAATGGCTGCAGGAGAACAAACAGAGGTAGGCTATGGCTGGCTCCTCCAACTCAACTTCGGAACATGAAAAAAGGTTTCAATTACACCACGGTTCATCATGGCAGGAATATCCTCCAGAGTTGACAGACACACATTTCTGTTATCATCACCCAGACGTTCATCTCCTGGCCGCAAATCCCACTCGAGACAGCAAAGGCATTCTTCCTCTGTTGCCATCGACTTGACATACAATGTCCACATAAACACCACCAGGTACTGTCTTTTCGTTGTCACTTGCTGTTCTCTGGTGTGCTGCTCCTCAAACGGTCTCCGCTTCCTTCTTTCTAATACCTCCTCATCCGTATACTCAGGCTCAAAACGATAGGGACGCCCATCATACTCAAATAAGTCCTCTTCAGTCTCAAAGTCCGAATCTTCAGCCATGTCTCGCTCAAAACAGAAAAGTTGGGAGCGCAGTGTTAACGCAAATCAGCTGTGAATGCATGCATGCGTGCGTGCGCCTTGTCCACGACGTCATCTAATAAATAATAATAATAATTCATTGCATTTATATAGCGCCTTTCATGACACCCAAAGCGCTTTACAGTTCATTGTTCATTCACTCCACACTTGGTGGTGGTAAGCTACTTTCTGTAGCCACAGCTGCCCTGGGGCAGACTGACGGAAGCGAGGCTGCCAATCTGCGCCATCGGCCCCTCCGACCACCTCCAACACTCATGCACACTCCACTTTCATACTAGGCAATGTGGGTAAAGTGTCTTGCCTAAGGACACAACAACAGTTTTTGCAACTAGCGCCCCCCTGTGGCACCTGGAATTCTCAGTGTCTCCCATTCAAGTACTAACCAGGCCCTGCCTTGCTTAGCTTCTGAGATCTGACGGGATCAGGCTTTGACAGGCAGGTATGGCCACATCTAATCGAAAACATGGATGGTATTGGATTACAGGCCATTTTTGACTCAAGAGAAAGTTTACACTGACACATCGAGCTTCTGTAGTTTGAAAAGAGCTAAAGTTTTTGTTATTTGGTGACCGCAACACCGTGCCCCGACCACTCACATTACGGATATTGCTCAACTAAAAAATCTCCGGAAATGCTCCAAATGACACCAAAGTGCTATGGGGGAGTTACTCACGTTTTATTACCGAAATAAGGTTCAGATTGTAAAAACTTTACTATTCCTTTAATGTGGGACAAAAACACAAAAACACTGAAACTGTGAAACTCTGGAGGACTAAACGGGAGGAAGGGGGGGTCAGGAGGTATAAGGAACACTGTGATTGGTCGAACAGGTCAATCTCTGCCCCTGCACCCGGGTGTTTGTATCAGAAACACCTGGCTGTAATCAAGGCAGTCCTGTGTGATGTCACATAGTACTTGAAATAACACAATCACTTTTTGCCTGTGGTTTTTTTTGTCAGATCAAATCAAACTTTATTTATGAGGTGCTTTTTATACAATAATGATAATGATATTAAAACACCATATACACAATTGAGTACAAAAAAGCTGATTTAGTGCTGAGTTTTCTAAACAGTATGTTAGTGTTTATTATATGAAATACAAAGTGAGTCCAGACTGCAGTGAGCCTGTGGCTGCAGTGACCTGGAGCTGATCAAAGCTGCAGAGTGACGCCTGGTGTACTTCACAAACATCAAAAATGACCTTCACACTTTGAATGTGATACTTCTACACACATATACTACTACACAAATACTACTACACATATACTATACTACAATTTCATTTAAAGGCAAAGTATGTGAAGAACCACTGAAACGGCACATAGACTTGTGAAAGGTAAAGCAGGTCACATAGTGCAGCTTTAATGTTTTATAATGAGTCATTTATAATAATGAGTTTATAATGTGCAGAATCTTGATTTTAAAACCTAAATATTAAATGATCTGAATTGAGGTGCTTGTCAGAATCTGTTGTTAATATCTGGTGAAAACGTCTTGTGAACAGCGCCCTTTGAAAAATATTTGCTGAGAAAAATTTAGTTTCTTCTAACAGAATTTCAGCCTGTGTATTTCAAAATAAATTCTCGCATGTCTCAGTGTTATAGGCTCGCTGCTTCTACTAGTACACACATACTTCTACACACATATACTACTACACAAATACTACAACACATATACTAGTACACACATACTTCTACACACATATACTACTACACAAATACTACAACACATATACTAGTACACACATACTTCTACACACATATACTACTACACAAATACTACAACACATATACTAGTACACACATACTTCTACACACAAATACTACAACACAAATACTACTACACACATATACTACTACACAAATACTACAACACATATACTAGTACACACATATACTACTACACAAATACTACAACACAAATACTACTACACACATATTTCTACACACATATACTACTACACAAATACTACAACACAAATACTACTACACACATACTACTACACACATATACTACTACACAAATACTACAACACATACTAGTACACACATACTTCTACACACATATACTACTACACAAATACTACAACACATATACTAGTACACACATACTTCTACACACATATACTACTACACAAATACTACAACACATATACTAGTACACACATACTTCTACACATATACTACTACACAAATACTACAACACATATACTAGTACACACATACTTCTACACACATATACTACTACACATATACTAGTACACACATATACTACTACACACATATACTACTACACAAATACTACAACACATACTAGTACACACATACTTCTACACATATACTACTACACAAATACTACTACACATATACTAGTACACACATACTTCTACACATATACTACTACACAAATACTACAACACATACTAGTACACACATACTTCTACACACATATACTACTACACAAATACTACAACACATACTAGTACACACATACTTCTACACACATATACTACTACACAAATACTACTACACATACTAGTACACACATACTTCTACACATATACTACTACACAAATACTACAACACATACTAGTACACACATACTTCTACACATACACTACTACACAAATACTACTACACATATACTAGTACACACATACTTCTACACATACACTACTACACAAATACTACTACACATATACTAGTACACACATACTTCTACACATACACTACTACACAAATACTACAACACATACTAGTACACACATACTTCTACACATACACTACTACACAAATACTACTCCACATATACTAGTACACACATACAACTACACAAATAAGATAAGACTATTGATCTCAAGCAGGAGAAATTTACTTGTCACAGTAGCTCCAGGTAGGGACAGTTTGAACAGGAAAGACAAGTGCATGCAGGCAAGATAGGAAATAATAATAATAAAATAAGTAGTAAATAAAATAATAATAATAATAATAAAAACAGTGACAGGGAGAGAGTATTGAAAAAAACAATACTTGCACGTTGGAAAAACGATATTGCACGATAGGACCACAGTGGAGTTATACAAGTACCGTATTTTTCGGACTATAAGTCACCAGCCCAAAAATGCATAATTAAGAAGAAAAAAACATATATAAGTCGCACTGGAGTACAAGTCGCATTTTGGGGGAAATTTATTTGATAAAATCCAACACCAAAAACATACATGTCATCTTTATTTATTTATTTTAAAATAAAAATAAAATAGAGAACAACAGGCTGAATAAGTGTATGGAATACTAACGTTACATGACAGACATGCCTGGTAATGTCAGTAACGACGTAACATATTAAGAGTTATTCAGATAACTCTAGCATAAAGAACATGCTAACAAGTTTACCAAACTATCAGAATATGACTTTCTTTTCAGTGCCATTTTTGTTTAGCCTTTCTCAGTTGTATTTAGAACGGCAGTGTTGAAATTATCAACACAGGCCTAGCGCGCCATCTTGCGGTTTAGTGTGAAAATTACATGTGAAATGATATAATAATATCATTTCACATGTAATTTTTCACACATAAGTCGCTCCGGAGTATAAGTCGCACCCATGGCCAAACTATGAAAAAACAGCGACTTATAGTCCGAAAAATACGGTAATAATAATAAGCAACAGTAACTAGGAGAGTATTTAAAGACAATATTGCACGTCTGGATTATACAGTAGAATTATACAGTCTGATGGTGGTGGGGATGAAGGATCTGCGGTAACGCTCCTTCTTGCACTAGGGGTGCCTCAGTCGGCTGTTGAAGGAGCTGCTCTGCTCCTCTACAGTCCGGTGCAGAGGGTGAGAGGTGTCGTCCATGATGGACGCGAGTTTGTCCAGCACCCTCCTCTCAGCCACCTGAGTCCAGAGGACAGCCCAGGACAGAGCTGGCCCTCCTGACCAGCTTATTGAGTCTTTTTCTGTCCCGTTCTGTGCTGCTATACTACTACACATATACTACTACACACATACTACTACACACATAGTACTACACATATACTACTTCTACACATATAGTACTACTACACAAATACTACTACACACATGCTACTACACACATGCTACTACACAAATAGTACTACACACATACTACTACACACATACCTTCCGGCTGGTTAGCTCAACTGGTAAGTCATGGACTTTCCCCCTGGGGGTTGTGGGTTCAAATCCCCCCCGGGCAATGAGCTAACCAGTGTGGGTCCTTGGGCAAGACCCTTCACGGTACTGCCCCCCGGGCGCCGAAAAAAAAGATGGCTGCTCACTGCTCCTGAAAAAGGATGGGTCAAATGCAGAAGTCAAATTTCTCCCGTGTGTCACTGTGTGTCATTGTGTGTGAGACCAATAAAGGCTTAAGCCTAAAACTTAATCTTAATCTTAATACTACTACACACATACTACTACACACATACTACTACACATATACTACTTCTACACATATAGTACTACTACACACATACTACTACACATATACTACTTCACAAATACTACTACACATATACTACTACACACATGCTACTACACATATACTACTACACATATACTACTACACACATATACTACTTCTACACATATAGTACTACTACACAAATACTACTACACATATACTACTACACACATGCTACTACACACATGCTACTACACACATGCTACTACACAAATAGTACTACACACATACTACTACACACATACTACTACACACATACTACTACACACATACTACTACACAAATAGTACTACACATATACTACTTCTACACATATAGTACTACTACACAAATACTACTACACAAATACTACTACACACATGCTACTGTGACAAGTAAATTTCTCCTGTGTGAGATCAATAAAGTCTTATCTTATCTTATCTTATCTACTACTTCTACACACATAGTACTACTACACAAATACTACTACACATATACTAGTACACACATACTACTACACATATACGAGTACACACATACTACTACACATATAGTACTTCTGCACACATATCCTAGTGCACAAATACTACTAAAAAAATTCTGATTCTTCTAATACAGTTTCAGCCTGTGTATTTCAGAATAAATTCTGGCATATCTCAGTGTTATAGTCTTGCTGCTTCTACTACAGCTTGAACCTCCTTGTTTACCAGGGGCTGTTGTTGGGGATATCAGGTTCCTCTTAAGTGAACCGAGTCTCCAGCAGGATTGATGTGTTGTGTTTCACTGTAATCTAAAACAGATCAGGTTTCTGAGGAAATGGCAGATGGGGTTCCCTCCAGTGCTTTCCGTCAATCGTTCTCATCAAGACCAACCCGCAAACATGGAGTTTTACCAACAAGGCCCAGAGGAAGAGCCGAGGAGGAGAGGGGAGGAGGAGAGGGTCAGATGGACAAAAGGATGGAAAAGGAGAGGGTCAGAGGAGCAGAGGATGGAAAGGAGAGGGTCAGAGGAGCAGAGGATGGAAAGGAGAGGGTCAGAGGATGGAAAGGAGAGTGTCAGATGGAGCACAGGATGGAAAGGAGAGGGTCAGAGGATGCAGCGGATGGAAAGGGGAGGGTGAGAGGATGCAGAGGATGGAAAGGGGAGGGTTAGATGGAGCAGAGTATGGAAAGGGGAGGGTCAGATGGAGCAGAGGATGGAAAGGAGAGGGTCAGAGGATGGAAAGGAGAGGGTCAGATGGAGCAGAGGATGGAAAGGAGAGGGTCAGAGGATGAAAGGAGAGGGTCAGATGGAGCAGAGGATGGAAAGGAGAGGGTCAGATGGAGCAGAGGATGGAAAGGAGAGGGTCAGAGGATGCAGAGGATGGAAAGGAGAGGGTCAGAGGATGCAGAGGATGGAAAGGGGAGGGTCAGATGGAGCAGAGGAAGGAAAGGAGAGGG
Source organism: Paratrypauchen microcephalus (assembly GCA_036785185.1). Lineage (NCBI taxonomy): Eukaryota > Metazoa > Chordata > Actinopteri > Gobiiformes > Gobiidae > Paratrypauchen > Paratrypauchen microcephalus. The sequence continues at coordinate 61,649 of JAVJIX010000149.1, forward strand.
TCAGAGGAGCAGAAGATGGAAGGAGAGGGTCAGAGGATGAAAGGAGAGGGTCAGAGGATGCAAGGAGAGGGTCAGAGGATGCAGAGGATGGAAAGGAGAGGGTCAGAGGATGGAGAGGGTCAGATGGGGAAAGGGATGCAGATGGAGCAGAGGATGCCGAGGAGAGGATATAGGATTTCAGAGCTCATTTGCCTGCGCTGTATTTGTTCAATAGTTCAGATCAATCCCGTTTTTCTCTGGAGTGAAGCCGAGCAGAATTGCCTCTTCGCTGTTCAGTCAGGACCAGTCGAACTCGCTCATTTCATTCAGACTTGACATTTGCCAGAGTCCTCCTGAGTCCTCTCCTCACCGTCTGCTCCAGATGAACACACACAACACTGAGGAGAAAAACACGATCTGGCTGTTCACTCTTGTGTCCCCCCGTTTTGTTTCATTCACACATGTTTAACGCACAAACCCTGCAGATTTAGGCTGAGTTCTTCTCTCAAACAGAAAACTCTATTTAAATGACAATAGTTTAGTTGGTAGAGTGTTGGTTGCGCGTTGGTAAAGCGTTGGTCGAGCGTTGGAAGAGCATTGGTAGAGCATTGGTAGAGTGTTGGTCGAGCGTTGGAAGAGCATTGGTAGAGCATTGGTAGAGTGTTGATAAAGCATTTGTAGAGCGTTGGCCGAGCGTTGGCCGAGCGTTGGCCGAGCGTTGGCCGAGCGTTGGCCGAGCGTTGGCCGAGCGTTGGTCGAGCGTTGGTCGAGCGTTGGTCGAGCGTTGGTCGAGCGTTGGTCGAGCGTTGGTCGAGTGTTGGTAGAGCGTTGGTAGAGCATTTGTAGCGCGTTGATAGAGCGTTGGTCGAGCGTTGGTAGAGTGTTGATAATAATATTTTCTTTTTTTTTTCTCATAAGTTCTGGGGCTGCTCCCTCTCCTCCAGCACACCCGTTTTAAGAAATTCAAGTGCGAAGTTCTTGTATACTGAACAAAAGGTCAAATGTAGCTGTTAACTTGAAAACTACCACTTCATGACATCACAAGGTGGAACAGAGCATTTTGAGCTTTGAAGGTGTAGACTTAATTTAAGATTACTCCAACATGTGTGAATGAAACAAAACACAACTCCAGGACTGTTTTTGAAAAGGTAGCAACATTATAACAAGAGTAAATTTTACATAATATAGGACCTTTAATAAATATGTTTTTCTTCTTCTCTCTTCATCTCTCACCCCATCCCCCCTTCTCTCCATCTCTGTCTTCAGGGCGAGTGTTCTCAGAAGTGCCATAGCATGTTCGTGGTGGAGTCCATCTGCGTGGCTTGGTTCACATTTGAGTTCCTCCTTCGCTTCATCAATGCTCAGAGCAAGCTCGAGTTCGTCCGCGGACCTCTCAACATCATCGACTTCGTGGCCATCCTGCCCTACTACGTCTCCCTGGTGGTCGACCTCCGCGAACCCAGCCCCGAGGAGCTCCACCTGGGCGTCTCACTGAGCGCGGGGAGGGGCTACCTGGATAAACTCAGTCTCATCCTCCGCTTGCTCCGTGCGCTACGAATTCTCTACGTTATGCGGCTGGCAAGGCACTCCTTGGGTCTTCAAACGCTCGGGCTAACCATGCAAAGAAGTATGCGGGAATTTGGCTTGCTGTTGCTGTTCGTATGTGTAGCCGTGATGCTGTTTTCGCCATTGGTGCACTTAGCGGAAAGCGAGCTAGCGCCGTTCACGGCCACGCCCCATCACCATTCATTCAGCAGTATCCCGGCGTCCTATTGGTGGGCGATTATTTCCATGACGACGGTGGGATACGGGGACATGGTGCCGAGGAGCATACCGGGACAAATCGTGGCGCTGACTAGTATTTTGAGCGGGATTCTGATCATGGCGTTCCCGGCGACGTCGATATTCCACACGTTTTCCAGGTCGTACCAGGAGCTGAAGGCGGATTACGATCGGCTGTGGAAGGAGGAGGAAGAGGAGGGGGCGGAGGGAGAAGGTGACGGACAGAGTTCAGATCAAGATCAGCTTCTGACTGAGACCAGAGGAGACCAGGAGGCGATGAGGCAAAACGCGACTCTTCCTTCAACAGCTTTTTAAACGTAATCAAGAAATGTTTTTGGTCACTATTGGTTTCAGACGACATCACAATATTTTATAGGCCAAAAATAGTGAATACAGCTGGGGGCGGCTAATTAATATTGTTAAAGGACATTCTGTTATATCTACTAGAGCAGGAGTGTCAAACTCATTTTGGTCCGGGGGCCGTAACCAACCTACTTTGATCCCAAAGGGGCTGGATCAGAAACCTCATGGCAAATATGCCCCAAAAATAGCAATAAGACCAAATATTTGTGCAGAGAAACACAAATCTATTACAGAAGTCTTTTTTATTTGATGAACTCTTTCTTTTACAAAACATTATTGTCACGTGGAAACAGGAGGGAGGACCCAAAATGCAGGACTACTGTTTAAGTTCTTTAATAATAAACAAAGAACTGACCAAAATCCAGAAATCCAAACTGTGAAGTGATGTGAAGTGACCAGACGAGACATTGACAATGGACCAACAAAGGCCAGAGGAGAACACGGGGTATAAATGCAGACAGACACAGGTGTAGCACATCAGGGAAAACAATCAACAGACAGGAAGTCAAACTAAAAGTAACAAGCTGAGCAGAAATGTCAAAATAAAACACTGAGGGCACACCAAAGGAATAAGATGCACAAAATATGAAACAATAACAGCAAAAAACATGAACCATGACAATTATAATATTATGAACAACCTGAAACTTTAAGAAAAATGCAATTTCAACACAGTGTTTTAACATGAACTTGTTTGCATTTCACAGTTATGTTACAGTCATGGTCATGGTTAGTCATAGTCAGTTAGTTTAGTCACGCTTTCTTTTTGCTCCTGAAATTTGGCATCTTTTAGCTGCACAAGTGCATCAATATCAGGCCCCGTGTCCTGAGGAGCTGCAACTTCAGAATGTCATTCAAGTGTTTGTGTGTTCACTTTGAGCGCTGATTTGTTTTATTACTGTTCATTAGTGAGAAAACCTGCTCACAAAGGTAGTCCTGAACATGCAAAACGTTTGGAAAGAGGTGAGTCTTCATTTGTGCTGCTCTGGTGGGAGGGGCCACGCACAGAGGCGCTGGAGACACTGCTATGCTAAACTGCACAGAAAATTACCAATATTTTAATAGAAAATTAAAATATAATTAAAATATTTTTATAGAAATTCAGCCGATTAAAGGATTTGCAGGGCCGGATCCGGCCCCCAGGCCGCATGTTTGACACCTCTGTACTAGAGCTTTTCACCACAAAACTGTTTCCTCACACTTGTATTTAGAGTGACTCCTGCATTTTTGAGTAATCTTTATTCTTCTGTTTTTAAGACGTCGTTTCTCTGATCTGCCCCTGTTCTCTGTTCTCCAAACTTTGACTATTTTATTTTCTCAACAACAGGATTCGGATTAGATGGTTCATGTCAGATTGATCTGTGTATCACAAGATCGGCTCTCACTGAAGGGGTCGTTCCAGAATTGGAGGACATTTTGGCTTTAAAATTCTTGAAAAATAAACCTTAATTTTTCTGATTTTCTGCTACATATTCATCAATAATAGGTAATAAACTATCAAATGTTTGATTAGCTCAGCTTACGGATCAATGGTAAAATTTTTATTACATGATTTATTTGGTTTATTTATTTATTTCCTCTAATCACAGTAACAGGGTTGCAGGTAACAGGGTTGCAGATCCACACTAATCCACACTTTATCTGAGGAGTAGAAGCTGTTTAGCTGTTACTGCTAATCAAGAGAAAAAACTTATTTATGTAAATAAGTAAAGGAAAAAATAATAATAATTGTCTTATTCTGATCATTTGCATAACAGGGTTGCATGAGGCAGAGTGAGACATTCAATCAAGGCTAACGATGTTATAAAAATATGAAAAATAGAAGCGAAGATAAACCTTTACTCTGCCCATTCTTTTGGAAAACTGTTTGATGACGTCAAGTCCAGGGGATCATGTGGTTCACTGTTGATTGATTAATTGATTGATTGATTGATCATGTGGTTCTGCTTTTTTCTTCTTCTTCTACCAGACTAAAAATGTTCTGGAAACAGGGTTGCGTGCATGTTGTGGGACACATGTTCAATGAATAATAATAATTATTTGAAATATTATGTCTATTAAAACAAATGTTCCACAGTTACAAGAGATGGAAATGAAACAAATAATATAAAAAATAAGACATTTCAATTCAATTTTAACTGGTTTATTTGAAATTCAGTTTGGTCATTCGAGGGGTGGGACAAGAGGAAAATTGCATTTTGGGGGGAACTCCAGACTTATTTTGTATTTTAAAAACTATTTTCAAGCATTCTTTTCTCTTAGTTTTTTAGATTTGGTCTCAGGACAAGTAAATTCACTCAGAAACTGTATGTTTTAGTATTTTGAATGTGGATTATTTAATATTTGATGGGTGGGACGTAAAATGTCCTCCAATTCTGGAATGATCCGAAGGCGATTGGAAAACGCAGAACGTCATGGCGACTGTTTGGATCTGATTGGTGGAAGTGTCACAGCAGCGGAACGAGAGGAAAAATCAAACTTTTCTTTAATCCAGTTCAGACAAAAGCACAGACTTCTTCCCTGTCCACAAATGCACTTCCTCTTCCTCTGCACATTTTCACAAACTAAATCATCTGTATTAACGCTAGTATTAGTTCTAATTCGTTTGGGCGCATAATGATCAATAGGTGTCATTGATTATAGCTATATAGCAAACAAAAGCACAATATGTTTTCTTTAAAATGCAGATTCTGTGGTTATACTGCGAGTTATACGGTCTCGTCACTAATCGATTTCATCAGGTTCTTTTGTGTATCTGTCCTTTTATCATTTCATGGGAAAGAATAATGGATGAATAAGGAAAAACTGTCTCTTCCTCCACCTGGGAGTACGACGCCATCACAGACTGTGACCTTTGAAGTCGACTCCCCTCTTGGATTTTGGGACTTTTTACAAATGTTTGACACATTTTTAAAGGCAACATGGATGAAGTGATTCGCCTAAAGTCGACGGCTTGGTGCGTTGCTGGTAAGAGCAGGAATCGAACCTCCAACCACTCAAATATCAACGAACTCAAATGGAAAACATCTCTAGAACTATAGAAACTATAATGGGACAGATAAGAAAACATTAAGGTCGTTTTCACACCTGCTTGTTTGGTTCGTTTAAACCAGAACCAGAGTTTGTTTGCTCCTTTGATTCGGACCTTTTGGGCTGGTGTGAATAAAAACCAAAAATCTTGATCCGGAGCAAACAAGCGAACCGAGACCACCTAAAAAGCTCGGTCTCGGCACGGTTCCATACGAATCTTGGTGCGGTTCATTTGAGGTGAGAATGCAGACCGGACTCGATCCGACACAAGTTGGCTTTTTGTACTTAACGAGCTCCCGTCGTATGTCGAGCATTATGGGAAACCGAGGCTGACGAAAGGAAACTAAACTAAACTTACGAGTTTTACTTATGTTTTGCGTGAAGAGCCAGAGTCAGAACTTGATGCGCACATGAGCGCTGTCCTCCGTAGCCGTCTCGCCCTGTGTCTTCGTCGTTAGAAAATTGATTGTAAAATAGAGTAAACCTCACGATGCTGCTCAAACATTTGTGCGAACTGTAAAAACTGAGCAAACCATATCGCTAAGGCTAGACTGAAAACAGCACGTACCACCGTTATTCTCCTTCTTCCGTGTTTGGACACGGCTCATTTCTGTCAAATGGCTGAACGACCTCAGCACACATGGGTTTGTTTATACATGTTGGTTCACTTGGGAAAAAACTGCAGTGTGAAAGCGAACCGCACCAAAATATATATATATTTTTTTTTTAAATTTGGTCCGGACCAAAGCAAGTGAACTATTGGACTTTCCTGGTGTGAAAATGACCTAACGAAACTATAATGGAACAGATAAGAAAACATTTAAAGGCCTTTTTGAGTTTGAAAAACGCTTCACGTTTCATATCTAGTTCAGTGTTATTGTAATAGAAGAAACTAAAAACGTTTTAGCCCTAATTTCTGGGTGTGTGTTTGGACTTTAAAAACACTGAGGAGCACCACCTGATGACATCAGCTGGTGCAACAGAGTTTCAGTGGAAAAACAGATAAAAAACAAGAGATAGAGCTGGGACTGGTTGATACGGCAATAAAACTCTTAACTGTGAGGCCGGAGTTTCATCACAACAATACTAACAACAACTAGCATGCTAACAGCACACCAGTCGTACTTCCTGGTTTGCGGATGATAAAAAGATGCAGACAGCACACAGTCTTTAAACTTTCTTTCTGATGGAGGGTCAGTCAAATGCTTTTCTTCATGGACATGTTATTTTATTTGGAATGTTCCACAGTATGGCATTAAACCTTTCTGTCTTCATGGAGACCACAACAGACCAAGTTACAGGTCAGATCTGGGGAGGGGCGACCCCGATCACACTCAGAATTGTTTTCTAGGTATTTTTTGAGCTACAAAACCACCTGTGATTGAATAAATGTAAAGTAGAGCTGTTTAAAGTCACACTGTGGAACATTCCAGGCAGAGTAATGATGTATCCATAGAAACAAGCAGCAGATGGACCCAGCACTACAAAAGTTACACAATGCACCTTCGACCAATCCTCCAAGCTGATTGAAGTGTCACAACTTTGAAACAAATGAAACTTTACTTCAGGATGGGTCATGCCAGATTGATCTGTGTGTCACATGATCGGCTCTCACCGAAGGCGATCAGAAAACGCACAACGTCATGGCGACTGTTTGGATCTGATCGGTGGAAGCGTCACAGCAGCGGAACGAGAGGAAAAATCAAACTTTTCTTTAATCTAGGGATGCACGATATATTGGCATTAACATTGGTATCGGCCGATATTGCAAAAATGTTAACATATCGGTATCGGCCCGATGTGTAAAAGTGGGCCGATATTAACGGCCGATATTTGACAGTACAGTAATCCCTCGAATTAACATTTTCTCACATTTCTCTCTCGTTTAAACACTCAAACTTTCGTAGATTTTAAACAAAATGTATTAATAGTGAAGCGTGTGAAGGGGGGGGGGCACGTGCGCTCATCGTGCCGCATGACCGGCGCGAGACCGCGCGTCCCACCCGAGCACGAGACCTGTGCCCAAACTGTGCTTCCTCCTCGGGACCCCGTCGACGGTCCTGAGAGGAGGCACGCAGTCCGAGCACATCAAACCTCGACATGAACGAACGCAAGAGCCGCACGAAACCAGGCAAAGAGCCGCACGCGGAGGTTAGAATTAGAATAGAATATTTATTTATTGTCATTGTCACAAGTACAACGAAATTGGTCCTCTGCATTTAACCCATCCTGTCATCAGGAGCAGTGGGCAGCACATTACTGCGCCCGGGGACCATCTCCATGATCTTCTTGCTTCGGCTTGGTCAGGACCTCAGCTGGAGAATCCTCCCACAGGTGGCTCACGTCACAATGGGCCTTGATGTTTCTTCAGCCATGGGGGCTACCAGTGTCCGCAGACACTGGGGGCGAGGTGGGGTTAAGTGTCTTGCCCAACGACACAACGGCAGCGCTCATCTGTGGGAGCTGGGATCACACGCGGTCCACCCGTCAAGAGCGGGATTCAAAACGCCAACCCCTGGATGACCAGGGCGGCAGCCCTCCTGGTTTAGACCTGGTCTAGTCCTGGTTTAGTCCAGGTTTAGTCCTGGTCCAGTCCAGGTTTAGACCTTGTTTAGACCTGGTCTAGACCTGGTTTAGTCCGCGTTTAGTCCTGGTCTAGTTCCAGTCTGGTCCTAGGTTAGGGTGGTCCCACGTCCCCCATCTATAAGGTCCCTTAGCCAAAAAAAACAAAAAAAAAAAACAAAACAGGAGTCAAAACACGTTTTGAAAATAAAAGAAGATTCAAAAATTCATTTTGCAGGATTTTCAGTCTGTATAAAATGTGATCTCAAAATTAAAACTACATAAATATCGGCACCGGCTAATATCGGTATCGGCCGATAACAGCAATATTAATATCAGATATCGGTATCGGCTAAAATGTTCACATCGGTGCATCCCTACTTTAATCCAGTTGAGAGAAAAGCACATCTTTCCTGTCCACAAATCCACAAAGCTCTTCCCTCCGGACATTTCTCAGGCTGAAGTTCACGTGTCACCGTGGCCATGTTTGTTTTGGAGCTCCACTTTTGGCTCCGCCCAAACCACGACGCTGCTCTGTGATTGGTCCAGTGTCCGGCTTACAAATACTGAGGAAATTCCTCTTGCTGCTTAAAGGTGCACTGTGTAACTTTGCTAGTGGACGGTCCAGCAAACACTCTTCTCCGTGGAGATGTTACTGCTTTGTCTGGAATGTTTCACGGTATTTCACAGCCAGACGACCAAACCAGACCACGATACAGGTCAGATCTGTGGAGAGGCGACCCCGTTCACAGTCAGAATGGAGTGAGGTTCTTTGTCCTGATGAGGGGAGTGAGGAGGTTCTTTGTCCTGATGAGGGGAGTGAGGAGGGTCTTTGTTCCAATGAGGGAATGAGGAGGTTCTTTGTCTTGATGGGGGGAGTGAGGAGGTTCTTTGTCCTGATGAGGGGAGTGAGGAGGTTCTTTGTCCTGATGAGGGGAGTGAGGAGGTTCTTTGTCCTGATGAGGGGCGTGAGGAGGTTCTTTGTCCTGATGAGGGCCGTGAGGAGGTTCTTTGTCCTGATGAGGGGAGTGAGGAGGTTCTTTGTCCTGATGAGGGGAGTGAGGAGGTTCTTTGTCCTGATGAGGGAGTGAGAAGGTTCTTTGCCCTGATGCTGATGAGGGGAGTGAGGAGGTTCTTCGTCGTGATGAGGGGTGTGAGGAGGTTCTTTGTCCTGATGAGGGGAGTGAGGAGGGTCTTTGTTCCAATGAGGGAATGAGGAGGTTCTTTGTCTTGATGGGGGGAGTGAGGAGGTTCTTTGTCCTGATGAGGGGAGTGAGGAGGTTCTTTGGAGGTTCTTTGGAGGTTCTTTGTCCTGATGAGGGGTGTGAGGAGGTTCTTTGTCCTGATGATGGGAGTGAGGAGGTTCTTTGGGGGTTCTTTGTCCTGATGAGGGGAGTGAGGAGGTTCTTTGTCCTGATGAGGGAGTGAGGTTCTTTGTCCTGATGAGGGAGTGAGGAGGTTCTTTGTCCTGATGAGAGGAGTGAGGAGGTTCTTTGGAGGTTCTTTGGCCTGATGAGGGGTGTGAGGAGGTTCTTTGTCCTGATGATGGGAGTGAGGAAGTTCTTTGGGGGTTCTTTGTCCTGATGAGGGGAGTGAGGAGGTTCTTTGTCCTGATGAGGTTCTTTGTCCTGATGAGGGAGTGAGGAGGTTCTTTGTCCTGATGAGGGGTGTGAGGAGGTTCTTTGTCCTGATGATGGGAGTGAGGAGGTTCTTTGTCCTGATGAGGGGAGTGAGGAGGTTCTTTGTCCTGATGAGGGAGTGAGAAGGTTCTTTGCCCTGATGCTGATGAGGGGAGTGAGGAGGTTCTTTGTCTTGATGGGGGGAGTGAGGAGGTTCTTTGTCCTGATGAGGGGAGTGAGGAGGGTCTTTGTTCCAATGAGGGCCGTGAGGAGGTTCTTTGTCCTGATGAGGGGAGTGAGGAGGTTCTTTGTCTTGATGGGGGGAGTGAGGAGGTTCTTTGTCCTGATGAGGGGAGTGAGGAGGGTCTTTGTTCCAATGAGGGCCGTGAGGAGGTTCTTTGTCCTGATGAGGGGAGTGAGGAGGTTCTTTGTCCTGATGAGGGGAGTGAGGAGGGTCTTTGTTCCAATGAGGGCCGTGAGGAGGTTCTTTGTCCTGATGAGGGGAGTGAGGAGGTTCTTTGTCCTGATGAGGGGAGTGAGGAGGTTCTTTGTCCTGATGAGGGAGTGAGAAGGTTCTTTGCCCTGATGCTGATGAGGGGAGTGAGGAGGTTCTTCGTCGTGATGAGGGGTGTGAGGAGGTTCTTTGTCCTGATGAGGGGAGTGAGGAGGGTCTTTGTTCCAAGGAGGGAATGAGGAGGTTCTTTGTCTTGATGGGGGGAGTGAGGAGGTTCTTTGTCCTGATGAGGGAGGAGGTTCTTTGGAGGAGGTTCTTTGTCCTGATGAGGGGTGTGAGGAGGTTCTTTGTCCTGATGATGGGAGTGAGGAGGTTCTTTGGGGGTTCTTTGTCCTGATGAGGGGAGTGAGGAGGTTCTTTGTCCTGATGAGGGAGTGAGGTTCTTTGTCCTGATGAGGGAGTGAGGAGGTTCTTTGTCCTGATGAGGGGAGTGAGGAGGTTCTTTGTCCTGATGAGGTTCTTTGTCCTGATGATGGGAGTGAGGAAGTTCTTTGGGGGTTCTTTGTCCTGATGAGGGAGTGAGGAGGTTCTTTGTCCTGATGAGGGGTGTGAGGAGGTTCTTTGTCCTGATGATGGGAGTGAGGAGGTTCTTTGTCCTGATGAGGGGAGTGAGGAGGTTCTTTGTCCTGATGAGGTTCTTTGTCCTGATGAGGGAGTGAGGAGGTTCTTTGTCCTGATGAGGGGTCTGGGGAGGTTCTTTGTCCTGATGATGGGAGTGAGGAGGTTCTTTGTCCTGATGAGGGGAGTGAGGAGGTTCTTTGTCCTGATGAGGTTCTTTGTCCTGATGAGGGGAGTGAGGAGGTTCTTTGTCCTGATGAGGTTCTTTGTCCTGATGAGGGAGTGAGGAGGTTCTTTGTCCTGATGAGGGAGTGAGAAGGTTCTATGTCCTAATGAGGGGAGGGACCAGATTATGGAGGGACTTGTAGGTGATTAGGAGGACCTTGTGCTGATGTGGTCTCTGGAGCAGGTGTGGGTGAGGAGGCGAGTGGCAGAGTTCTGGATGTATTGCAGTTTTTGGAGGTGGGTGATGGGGAGCTCATACAGGTGTCAGACCGTAGAACATTCTAGGCAAAACAATAACATCCCCATGGAGACGAGCAGGTGATGGACCCTCACCCGTTGGCAATAACTATAACACTGATTATAATGTCTTCTTTTGTTTGTAAGTGTGTGACATTTCCACACACACTCTGTACAGTGTTCTTTACACACTCTGGAACATTCTGGAGTTCACATGTTTTGTCGGTTTTGTCGCTTCTGCCTGTGGGCTGTAGTTTAATCCGTGTACCGTCTGTTCACTGCTCACGTGTGTCTTCCACTGTAAAAACTCCAATAAAATGGGACAATTTTCACTTCATCATTTTGTGGGATTAAAACTAATGTTTTCATTTTGCAGAGGAGCAGAGGAGGAAGAGGAGGAGGTCAGATGGAGCAGAGGAGGTTCAGATGGAGCAGAGGAGGTTCAGATGGAGCAGAAGATGTTCAGATGGAGCAGAGGAGGTTCAGATGGAGCAGAGGAGGTCAGATGGAGCAGAGGAGTATCAGATGGTGCAGAGGAGGTTCAGATGGAGCAGAGGTTCAGATGGAGCAGAGGAGTATCAGATGGTGCAGAGGAGGTTCAGATGGAGCAGAGGAGGTTCAGATGGAGCAGAGGTTCAGATGGAGCAGAGGAGGTTCAGATGGAGCAGAGGTTCAGATGGAGCAGAGGAGGTTCAGATGGAGCAGAGGAGGTCAGATGGAGCAGAGGAGGATCAGATGGAGCAGAGGAGGTCAGATGGTGCAGAGGAGGTTCAGATGGAGCAGAGGAGGATCAGATGGAGCAGAGGAGGATCAGATGGGGCAGAGGAGAAGGTCAGAGGAGCAGAGGAGGTTCAGATGGAGCAGAGGAGGATCAGATGGAGCAAAGGAGGTGAGATGGAGCAGAGGAGGTTCACATGGTGCAGAGGAGGTCAGATGTAGATGGAAACACAAAGGCGTATGTAAATTGCAGAATACATGTTCTGTTTTTAGGACATTCTCCACATGTCGTCCTGATGAGAGCTTTGATGCTCAGTTGGAGAGGCCGTTACATAACGGAGCACTCAGACTCCCACAATGCCGAGCGTGTAGGAGGACGGGAGCATCCGCTGACCTCCTCCTCGCTCCACATCTGCACAACCGCATCGCTCGCGCTTTTATATGTGAAGAAAATATGTGTGACCTTCACTGGATAAACATGACCCAGATCTTTAAAACATGTTCACACATTCAATTATACTTATCTGTGTACAAGTACTGCAGATACGTCTATGGTACTACTACTACTACTAATGCAATGAGTACTTATCTGTGTACAAGTACTGCAGATACGTCTATGGTACTACTACTACTAATGCAATGAGTACTTATCTGTGTACAAGTACTGCAGATACGTCTATGGTACTACTACTACTACTAATGCAATGAGTACTTATCTGTGTACAAGTACTGCAGATACGTCTATGGTACTACTACTACTACTAATGCAATGAGTACTTATCTGTGTACAAGTACTGCAGATACGTCTATGGTACTACTACTACTACTAATGCAACGAGTACTTATCTGTGTAACAGTACTGCAGATACTTCTATGGTACTACTACTAATACTACTACTACTAATGCAATGAGTACTTATCTGTGTACCAGTACTGCAGATACTTCTATGGTACTACTACTACTACTACTACTACTAATACTACTACTGCTACTAATGCAATGAGTACTTATCTGTGTACCAGTACTGCAGATACTTCTATCTACTAATACTACTATTACTACTAGCAGTAGTAATAGTTGTATTAGTAGTATGGTAGTACTAGTGTACTACCATACTACTAATACAACTATTACTACTGCTACTAGTACTAACTACTGCTACTGCTGCTGCTGATACTAGTACTGTTGCTAGTACAACTACTGCCACTACAACTACTACTTCTACTTTTACTGCTACATCTGCTACTACTACTACTACTACTAGGCTACTACTACTAAATCTAAGTCAGTAGACCTGGTTTAGTCCTGGTTTAGACCCTGTTTACACCTGGTTTAGACATAGTTTAGTCCTCCTTTAGACCCGCTGTAGACCTGGTTTAGACCTGGTTTAGACCAGCTTTAGACCTGGTTAAGACCCGCTTTAGACCCGGCTTAGACCCGGCTTAGACCCGGTTTAGACCCACTTTAGACCCAGTTTAAACCCGCTTTATACCTGCTTTAGACCTGGTTTAGACCCGCTTTAGACCTGGTTTAGACCCGGTTTAGACCTGGTTTAGACCTGGTTTAGACCCGCTTTAGACCTGGTTTAGACCCGCTTTAGACCTGGTTTAGACCCGGTTTAGACCTAAGTCTAAGTCAGTAGATAATTCCATTAAAACTCCATATACACAGTTTATAGTCGTGAAAACAGTAGATTTGGTGTTTTGTTAAATAACCGGACTGAACTGGCCTGGAATGGCCTGGAATGGCCTGGAATGGATCGCTCAAATATTTCTTAAAGTTACCACACGACTCTGGGTCTGTTTGTGATGAGGAAACAGGATTAAACTTTTTAGTTCTAACTTTTGTATTTCTTCTGTGATATACATCTGTTCTATAATGTTATTAAGAGCGATTTGCAGATGAAATCTTCTCGAGGATGCGGCGGTTTCTTTTGGTCCATGGAGACTCGGGGTTAGAAACTCCTCCCCCGCGTGTTAACCACTCTGCCACACAAACACTTTATCTGAAACACTCAAAGTACAAAATAAAAAAGACTTTTCCATCACAAACAAACCAAAACGTACATTTGCCATGGGATTATTTTCACTTTAGTCCAGGACTAAACCTGGACTAAAGCAGGACTAAACCCGGACTAAAGCAGGACTGAACCCGGACTAAAGCAGAACTAAACCTGGACTAAAGCAGGACTAAACCCGGACTAAAGCAGGACTGAACCCGGACTAAAGCAGGACTGAACCAGGACTGAACCCGGACTAAAGCAGGACTAAGCCCGGACTAAAGAAGGACTGAACCAGGACTAAAGCAGGACTGAACCAGGACTAAAGCAGGACTAAACCCGGACTAAAGCAGGACTGAACCAGGACTGAACCCGGACTAAAGCAGGACTAAGCCCGGACTAAAGAAGGACTGAACCAGGACTAAAGCAGAACTAAACCTGGACTAAAGCAGGACTGAACCCGGACTAAAGCAGGACTGAACCAGGACTAAAGCAGGACTAAACCCGGACTAAAGCAGGACTGAACCAGGACTAAAGCAGGGCTGAACCAGGACTAAACCAGGACTAAACCCGGACTAAAGCAGGACTGAACCAGGACTGAACCAGGGCTGAACCAGGACTAAACCAGGACTAAAGCAGGACTAAAGTAGGACTGAACCAGGACTAAAGCAGGACTAAACCCGGACTAAAGCAGGACTGAACCAGGACTGAACCCGGACTAAAGCAGGACTAAGCCCGGACTAAAGAAGGACTGAACCAGGACTAAAACAGGACTAAACCCGGACTAAAGCAGGACTGAACCCGGACTAAAGCAGGACTGAACCAGGACCAAAGCAGGACTAAACCAGGACTAAAGCAGGACTGAACCAGGACTAAACCAGGACCAAACGACTAAACCAGGACTAAAGCAGGACTAAAGCAGGACTAAACCCGGGACTAAAGCAGGACTAAACCCGGACTAAAGCAGGACTGAACCAGGACTGAACCCGGACTAAAGCAGGACTAAAGCAGGACTAAAGCAGGACTGAACCAGGACTGAACCCGGACTGAACCCGGACTAAAGCAGGACTAAGCCCGGACTAAAGAAGGACTGAACCAGGACTAAAACAGGACTAAACCCGGACTAAAGCAGGACTGAACCCGGACTAAAGCAGGACTGAACCAGGACTAAAGCAGGACTGAACCAGGACTAAAGCAGAACTAAAGCAGGACTAAAGCAGGACTAAACCCGGGACTAAAGCAGGACTAAACCCGAACTAAAGCAGGACTGAACCAGGACTGAACCCGGACTAAAGCAGGACTGAACCAGGACTGAACCCGGACTAAAGCAGGACTAAGCCCGGACTAAAGAAGGACTGAACCAGGACTGAACCAGGACTAAAGCAGAACTAAACCTGGACTAAAGCAGGACTGAACCCGGACTAAAGCAGGACTGAACCAGGACTAAAGCAGAACTGAACCAGGACTGAACCCGGGACTAAAGCAGGACTAAGCCCGGACTAAAGAAGGACTGAACCAGGACTAAAACAGGACTAAACCCGGACTAAAGCAGGACTGAACCCGGACTAAAGCAGGACTGAACCAGGACTAAACCAGGACTAAAGCAGGACTAAAGTAGGACTGAACCGGGACTAAAGCAGGACTAAACCCGGACTAAAGCAGGACTGAACCAGGACTGAACCCGGACTAAAGCAGGACTAAGCCCGGACTAAAGAAGGACTGAACCAGGACTAAAACAGGACTAAACCCGGACTAAAGCAGGACTGAACCCGGACTAAAGCAGGACTGAACCCGGACTAAAGCAGGACTGAACCCGGACTAAAGCAGGACTAAACCAGGACTAAAGCAGGACTGAACCAGGACTAAACCAGGACTGAACCAGGACTAAAGCAGGACTGAACCAGGACTAAACCAGGACTAAAGTAGGACTGAACCGGGACTAAAGCAGGACTAAACCCGGACTAAAGCAGGACTGAACCAGGACTGAACCCGGACTAAAGCAGGACTAAGCCCGGACTAAAGAAGGACTGAACCAGGACTAAAACAGGACTAAACCCGGACTAAAGCAGGACTGAACCCGGACTAAAGCAGGACTGAACCAGGACTAAAGCAGGACTGAACCAGGACTAAAGCAGAACTAAACCAGGACTAAAGCAGGACTGAACCAGGACTAAACCAGGACCAAACGACTAAACCAGGACTAAAGCAGGACTAAAGCAGGACTAAACCCGGGACTAAAGCAGGACTAAACCCGGACTAAAGCAGGACTGAACCAGGACTAAACCCGGACTAAAGCAGGACTAAACCAGGACTAAAGCAGGACTGAACCAGGACTGAACCCGGACTAAAGCAGGACTAAGCCCGGACTAAAGCAGGACTGAACCAGGACTAAAGCAGGGCTGAACCAGGACTAAACCAGGACTAAAGCAGGACCAAACGACTAAACCAGGACTAAAGCAGGACTAAACCCGGACTAAAGCAGGACTGAACCAGGACTAAAGCAGGGCTGAACCAGGACTAAACCAGGACTAAAGCAGGACAAAAGTAGGACTGAACTGGGACTAAAGCAGGACTAAACCCGGACTAAAGCAGGACTGAACCAGGACTGAACCCGGACTAAAGCAGGACTAAGCCCGGACTAAAGAAGGACTGAACCAGGACTAAAACAGGACTAAACCCGGACTAAAGCAGGACTGAACCAGGACTAAAGCAGGACTAAACTAGGACTAAAGCAGGACTAAACCAGGACCAAACGACTAAACCAGGACTAAAGCAGGACTAAAGCAGGACTAAACCCGGGACTAAAGCAGGACTAAACCCGGACTAAAGCAGGACTGAACCAGGACTGAACCCGGACTAAAGCAGGACTAAACCCGGACTAAAGCAGGACTGAACCAGGACTGAACCCGGACTAAAGCAGGACTGAACCCGGACTAAAGCAGGACTAAACCCGGACTAAAGCAGGACTGAACCAGGACTGAACCCGGACTAAAGCAGGACTGAACCCGGACTAAAGCAGGACTGAACCAGGACTGAACTAGGACTAAACCAGGACTAAACCAGGACTAAACCAGGACCAAACGACTAAACCAGGGCTAAAAGCAGGACTAAACCCGGACTAAAGCAGGACTGAACCAGGACTAAAGCAGGACTAAATCCGGACTAAAGCAGGACTACACCCGGACTAAAGCAGGACGGAACCAGGACTAAAGCAGGACTAAACCCGGACTAAAGCAGGACTGAACCAGGACTAAACCAGGACCAAACGACTAAACCAGGACTAAAGCAGGACTGAACCGGGACTAAAGCAGGACTAAACCCGGACTAAAGCAGGACTGAACCAGGACTAAAGCAGGACTAAACCCGGACTAAAGAAGGACTTAACCAGGACTGAACCCGGACTAAAGCAGGACTAAGCCCGGACAAAAGAAGGACTGAACCAGGACTAAAGCAGGACTGAACCCGGACTAAAGCAGGGCTGAACCCGGACTAAAGCAGGACTGAACCAGGACTGAACTAGGACTAAACCAGGACTAAACCAGGACCAAACGACTAAACCAGGACTAAAGCAGGACTGAACCGGGACTTAAGCACGACTAGCAGGACTGAACCAGGACTAAACCAGGACCAAACGACTAAACCAGGACTAAACCAGGACTGAACCAGGACTGAACTAGGACTAAACCAGGACTAAACCAGGACTAAACCAGGACTAAACCAGGACTAAACCAGGACCAAACGACTAAACCAGGGCTAAAGCAGGACTAAACCCGGACTAAAGCAGGACTGAACCAGGACTAAAGCAGGACTAAAGCAGGACTAAACCCGGACTAAAGCAGGACTAAACCCGGACTAAAGCAGGACTAAACCAGGACTAAAGCAGGACTGAACCGGGACTAAAGCAGGACTGAACCAGGACTAAAGCAGGACTGAACCAGGACTAAAGCAGGACTAAACCCGGACTAAAGCAGGACTGAACCAGGACTGAACTAGGACTAAACCAGGACTAAACCAGGACTAAACCAGGACCAAACGACTAAACCAGGGCTAAAGCAGGACTAAACCCGGACTAAAGCAGGACTGAACCAGGACTAAAGCAGGACTAAATCCGGACTAAAGCAGGACTACACCCGGACTAAAGCAGGACGGAACCAGGACCAAACGACTAAACCAGGACTAAAGCAGGACTGAACCGGGACTAAAGCAGGACTAAACCCGGACTAAAGCAGGACTGAACCAGGACTAAAGCAGGACTAAACCCGGACTAAAGAAGGACTTAACCAGGACTGAACCCGGACTAAAGCAGGACTAAGCCCGGACTAAAGAAGGACTGAACCAGGACTAAAACAGGACTGAACCCGGACTAAAGCAGGACTGAACCAGGACTGAACTAGGACTAAACCAGGACTAAACCAGGACCAAACGACTAAACCAGGGCTAAAGCAGGACTAAACCCGGACTAAAGCAGGACTGAACCAGGACTAAACCAGGACTAAAGCAGGGCTGAACCGGGACTAAAGCAGGACTAAACCAGGACTAAAGCAGGACTGAACCAGGACTAAAGCAGGACTAAACCCGGACTAAAGAAGGACTGAACCAGGACTAAACCCGGACTAAAGCAGGACTGAACCCGGACTAAAGCAGGACTGAACCAGGACTGAACTAGGACTAAACCAGGACTAAACCAGGACCAAACGACTAAACCAGGACTAAAGCAGGACTGAACCGGGACTAAAGCACGACTAAAGCAGTACTAAACCAAGACTGAACTAGGACTAAACCAGGACTAAAGCAGGACTAAATCCGGACTAAAGCAGGACTGAACCAGGACTAAACCCGGACTACAGCAGGACTGAACCAGGACTAAACCGGGACTAAAGCAGGACTAAATCCGGACTAAAGCAGGACTGAACCAGGACTGAACCAGGACTGAACTAGGACTAAACCAGGACCAAACGACTGAACCGGGACTAAACCGGGACTGAACCGGGACTAAAGCAGGACTAAAGCAGGACTAAACCAGGACCACATCAGGAGGTCCAGGTGGCACTAACCTGTCACAGATCTGGTGTAGGACACAGAGACACACAGAGCTGCTTTAAAGTCCATTATCTGAGCTGAGCAGCAGGAGGGATCTGCTCGGACTTCAGGAGCAGCAGGAGGGATCTGCTCGGACTTCAGGAGCAGCAGGAGGGATCTGCTCGGACTTCAGGAGCAGCAGGAGGGATCTGCTCGGACTTCAGGAGCAGCAGGGTTCTGGAGGTCCTGCAGATGTCCCACAGAGTGACAGGACAGCGCCATCTGCTGTTCGACACCTGCAGGTTCTCATGGGTTAGTTATTCTGCTGCGGCTGATGTGTCATTTTAAATGAATGCTGCATATTCAAGACGGGAACAGGTTTGTTTTGACTGTGAATGAATGTGTAGCCCTAGAATTAAACCTGGTTTAATCCTGGTTTAGACCTGGTTTAGACCTGGTTGTATTGTGAATAGGTGGGTTAGACCTGGTTTATATCTGGGTGAAACTTGGTTGAGACCAGATTTAGATCTAGGTGAGATGTGGCTTAGACTTGGTTTAGACCTAGTTTACACCTGGTTTAGTCCTGGTTTAATCCTATTTTAGAGCTGGTTTAGATTCGGTTTGGACCTGGTTTATTCCTGGTTTAGACTTAGTTAAGACCCTGTTTAGACCTGGTTTAGACCCGGTTTAGTCCTGATTTAGACCTGATTTAGTCCTGGTTTAGACCCAGCTTGGTCGCAGTTTAGTCCTGGTTTAGACAAAGTTTAGTCCTCATTTAGACCGGCTTTAGACCTGGTTTAGTCCGTTTGGTCCCGGTTTAGACCTGGTTTAGTCCTGGTTTAGATCTGGTTTGGTCCCGGTTTAGACCTGGTTTGGTCCTGGTTTAGTTCCGGTTTAGTCCTGGTTTAGACCTGGTTTAGTCCCGGTTTAGACCTGGTTTAGACCTGGTTTAGACCTGGTTTAGACCCAGTTTAGTCCTGGAAACAGACTTAAACGACACAGAAAACACAACTCAACAGGCAGTGTAATGTTCATTTTTATTGGTTAGGTCATCCAGCTACCTCAACCTTCAAGTATTTAAATTAAAACCCTTTAAATATCATTTTTCAAACCACAACTAAAGCGAAAATCAAACTGTGAAAAACAAATCTTCTAAAACGGTATATATATTTTCACAAAAACTCACAAACGCAATCAAACGTACTATAGACAACTACAATGGTGCAAATAGGGCAGTCGCACTCAGTCTTCAGCCTTCAGGGAACCATCCAGGCCTGGTTTTGGTTGGGGCTCGGGGGATGGAGGGATGCGTGGAGGAGGAGGAGAGGGACGGAGGAGAGGGAGGAGAAACAAAATGGTGTCTTGTCGTTGTCGTTTAAAATCCAAAAGTGTTTTCTCCGCTGTACGCCACGTATAAAAATCCATCTTCGTCCTTCTCCTTCTCGTAGAGCTGCCCCATCGTGATACTGCGGGACACAAGAGGAAGACGAGGTCAGCGCTTCACAAGTTTGGAGAAAGTTTTATACAGAATTCAAGACCACATAAGGTTCACACTGCAGCCTGAAGTGACCCAAATCTCATTTTTTTGCCCCTATGCGACCTGTATCTGATTCTTCTAATTAGGGAAAAAACTAGGGATGCACCGATGTGAACATTTTAGCCGATACCGATATCTGATATTAATGTTGCTGTTATCGACCGATATCGATATTTGTTTATTTTTAATTCTGAGATAACATTTTATACAGACTAAAAATCATAAAAAATGAATTTTTGAATGTCTTCTTTTATTTTCAAAATGTGTTTTGACTCCTGATTTTTTTTATACATTACATATAAATGTATAATGTAATGTATATGTCATTTTTTAAATGTAACATTGTGTTCTGTGTCCCGATTGGCTAAGGGACCTTTGCCGATTGATGCTATAGATGCTGGCGGGGGGGTGGGACCAAACTGGAACTAAAACCAGGACCAGACCAGGATCAGACCGGGACTAGACCAGGACTAAACGCGGACTAAACCAGGTCTAGACCAGGTCTAAACAAGGTCTAAACCTGGACTGGACCAGGACTAAACCTGGACTAAACCAGGACTAGACCAGGTCTAACCCAGGATTAAACCACGGCGTGCGGCTCTTTGCCTGGTTTTGTGCGGCTCTTGCGTTCGTTCATGTTGAGGTTTGATGTGCTCGGACTGCCTGCCTCCTCCTCAGGACCACGTCCACGGAGGCACAGTTTGGGCACGGGTCTCGTGCTCGCAGCCCCGGGTGGGACGTGCGG
Source organism: Paratrypauchen microcephalus (assembly GCA_036785185.1). NCBI lineage: Eukaryota > Metazoa > Chordata > Actinopteri > Gobiiformes > Gobiidae > Paratrypauchen > Paratrypauchen microcephalus. The sequence goes on from JAVJIX010000149.1 coordinate 82,536, forward strand.
TCTCGCGCCAGTCGTATCACAGGTTTGAGCACGATGAGCGCACGTTTTTCTTCTCAAAACAAAACATTTGTCCGAAAGGTGATATAGTTGCGTCCAAAACAGTTGTCAAGGAAACATCCAGCAGCGAACTAAGCGATCGCGTATTGTGTCTGACGACTTGTATCACAGCGCGCATATTAGCTGTATCAGCCTGTTCACCTTTAGCGGAAGTGTACGGCAGATGCGGTCCGCTGCAAGCGGAAGTTTACATGTGAACAGGCTAATACGCTAACGTTAGCGCAGTAATACGAGTCGTCAGACACAATACGCGATCGCTTAGTTCGCTGCTGGATGTTTCCTTGACAACTGTTTTGGACGTAACTATATCACCTTTCGGACAAATGTTTTGTTTTGAGAAGAAAAACAAGCTTTATTTCATGTTCTAGAGAAGTTACCGGACCTAATTACCTGAGCTCCAGAAAGCGAGCCGAACCGGGATCAGCTGAGCGTGTCAGAGGTAAGCCGGTGTCAACACACGTAACTTTTAGAAGGAAACCCATACAGATTAACATCAAAAAATCGCACTATCCCTTTAAGCTTCGGGTCCAAGACAAAACTCCCTCAAAGTTTATCTTATCTTACTTCAGCCAATTTTAGAGAAACATGAAAAATGCAGGAAAGCACTTTTATTATTTGTACCTGTACATACTGTATACAGACAGAAAAGGATCTCAACACTGTACAATATTTATTTGGCTCACATCAGATGGGATTTTGTTCGACACATTTATCAGTCTGGAACAGCTTAAAGCCATCGTGGAAAACGCAGAACTTCCCTGTGTTTTTAAAGAGGCAGAAGTATGAAAGTGACGATGTTGCACAATAACTTTTGACTCACCCCGTCGACAGAAAAAATGATTTCTTGTCACAATTTTCAGACTGAATAATGGCCAAAGTTACATCAGTTTATCTTTGTTTGATCAGATTGTGTCCTGGTTTAGTCACATTGTTCTGAGCTCATCTCAGACTCACACAAAACTCAATTCTTCTGTAATTTCTCCGGTTTTAGTGTCATGGGGCTGTGAAAACAAAACATTCAGATCCTGTTACCTTTTATAGTTTGAGTTTTGGCTGTTTTCCCCAAAAACAACGTGCCAACATGTTTCACAATTTTTAACTCTTAAGTCTCCCTTCTCTTTGCTCCTGCTCTAAGTCACTCCCCCTTCAGAGCGCCCCGCTAATGAAACTACCGCACATCGCATCAGGTTTGTGTAGTTGTAGTCCAGTTTTGTGTCATGTTTTTGTGTATTTATGGAGAACTGTCGTGTGGGAGCGTGGGCGAGGTCTGCTTGTGGGCGGAGCCTCGTTCAGAATCTTACAATCTAACCATAAGGAAGATTTGAAGATAGATCTAGAGGTATAGTTTTGATGAGGACACATTATAGGGGACGGGGGAACATTATAACTAGGGCTGTGAATTAGATTAACTGCAAATTAACGTGTTATAAAAATTACCGCAATAAATTATGAGCGGCAATTCAATGTGCGCATTTTAAATTTGGCGTGCGGCGAGCAAATTGTTGCCAGGGCCTTTGAACTGCAAGTTTATTTATAAAAAGAACGAAGACGGGACGGACGATCAACAAGAACGCCGTGATTTGGAGCTTTTATAAAAAAGAATTTTCCGATCACCAAAGCTGCTCCAGCCTGACGGATCATTTGAACGATAAACATGTCCGGACAAGTTCCATTGTTACCGGTGATAGAGCGAGCGTGAGCGCACTTCAACAAACCACCAAACCAACAAACCAATAAACCACACTCGCAGAATTTGGGAAACGATTGAGCAAAGTGAACACAGAAAAACTGACAATCGCAAAATGGGTTCGTTCGCTCGCTCACTCATTCTCCCTCACACTCTAAAATGCGATTAATTAGATTCATTCATTACATACCTGCCTGTCAAAGCCTGATCCCGTCAGATCTCAGAAGCTAAGCAAGGCAGGGCCTGGTTAGTACTTGGATGGGAGACCACTGGGAATTCCAGGTGCCACAGGGGGGCGCCAGTTGCAAAAAACTGTCGTTGTGTCCTTAGGCAAGACACTTTACCCACATTGCCTAGTATGAAAGTGGAGTGTGCATGAGTGTTGGAGGTGGTCGGAGGGGCCGATGGCGCAGATTGGCAGCCTCGCTTCCGTCAGTCTGCCCCAGGGCAGCTGTGGCTACAGAAAGTAGCTTACCACCACCAAGTGTGGAGTGAATGAACAATGAACAATGAACTGTAAAGCGCTTTGGGTGTCATGAAAGGCGCTGTATAAATGCAATTAATTAGATTAATTTTTTTAATCGCATGACAGCACCAATTAACATGGTAGAAAGCTCCGAAAGCTTTTTTCAGGAGGCTAATAAGTGAATTAAATACGTTAATCTGCAACCAAGACATGAAATACTTTGTTCTAGTATTAAGTATGAGTATTTGGTGCGGATTCCTCCTCTACTTTGTATCCTAAAGCCAGATGCCCTTCCAGACACAGCCACATATTTAAACTTGAAAATGACTTACTGACTTAGGAGGCCACAGAAGATTATTGGACCTGTTTAATATTATTTAAGTATGTGATTTTTCTCATTGTTCATAACATTATCTGCTTATTTTAACAACAATTACTTATTTAATTGATACTAGTATAATATATTTGGGGAAAAAACTGTTGATATAAATACCAGCGACCATTAAAAACATTAAAGTCATTTCAGCTCATGTGAACACTCTGTTTTTTTTCAAAGTCTGAGTTAAAGACCTCCTGTTTACTTCTCATTTCATTTGTTTACTTGACCTCGTGTTGGCCTCGTGAGCGGATTCTGGGGCAGAGCTCAGTCAATAACTAAACCAAATATCGGTTACGTAACGCCTGGAAACGGACGGAAAAAAACTGAAAAACATTTGGGGGAAAACACTGAGCTGAAGCTGCGAGTAAAGACGTCGACGACAGACTGCAAGACTCCTCATTTTTGGTCTTAAAATGTTCATATTCACCCGCTCTACATGCTCCTGGTGCTTTTAATTCACTTTAATCTGCTACTTGTGATGAAATGTACGGCGACGTCAGCTCCCAATGGGCACCACAGTTTCCAAACGTGGAACTCAGCAGACGTGTTTCTTTTATTAAGTTTCTTTTATTTAAAGTGTCCAAATATAACATAATAATCCACGGGTGTCATAGATTATAACTTTAGACCACACACACAAGAGCACAAGAGGTCACAATAGGTCTTCTTTAAGAGTGTGCGAGTACCTGGACTGGGGCACTGTCTTGTCCACGAACAGGAAGATGGCCTTTTCCGAGGGGAGCTGGATCCTCTTCCTGATGATCCACATGAACTGAGCCACAGTGATGTCAGACGGGACCAGGTACTTCCTCTTGTCTATGTCAACGATCTGAGAGCCACACACCTTCTCCACGATCACCTGAGAAATATACAAGAAAACAAGACTAAAAAGAGCTCAAAACCTTCTCCACGATCACCTGAGAAATATACAAGAAAACAAGACTAAAAAGAGCTCAAAACCTTCTCCACGATCACCTGAGAAATAATAAGGAAATAAGGTTAAAACGAGCTCAAAACCTCCACGAAAACCTGAGAAATTTACAAGGAAATCAGGTTAAAAACAGCTTAAAACCTTCTCCACAATCACCTGAGAAATATACAAGAAAACAAGACTAAAAAGAGCTCAAAACCTCCACGAAAACCTGAGCAATACATAAGGAAATAAGGTTAAAACGAGCTCAAAACCTCCACAAAAAACCTGAGAATTATACAAGAAAACAAGACTAAAAAGAGCTCAAAACCTCCACGATCACCTGAGAAATAATAAGGAAATAAGGTTAAAACGAGCTCAAAACCTTCTCCACAAAAACCTGAGAATTATACAAGAAAACAAGACTAAAGTGTTCAAAACCTTCAACCTTGATCACCTGAGAAATATACAAGAAAACAAGAAAGAGCTCAAAACCTTCTCCACGATCATCTGACAAATATACAAGGAAATCAGGTAAAAAAAAAACTCAAAATCTTATCCAAGAAAACCTTGGGAATATACAAGAAAACAAGATTAAAAAGAGCTCAAAACCTCCATGAAAACCTGACAAATATACAAGGAAATCAGGTTAAAAAGAGCTTAAAACCTTCTTTAAAGGTCCCATGACATGGTACTTCTTGATGCTTTTATAGGGCTCCTTAATGGTTCCCTAATACTGTAAATGAATCCTTCTTCAAAATCAACACTCACTGCATGAGATATGACTCTGACAGTCTTCATCAGGCTAGATATGTGTCTAAAATGCTTTATTGTGGGTGTTGCTGCTTCACTGCAAATGAGAAGGACAGAGAGATTGGCTAAGGAGCGGGGGGGGGGGGGTTTCCCCCGCAGCTCTGCACCGCTGTCTGCTCGCTTCCGTGTTTAACACAGGAAGACAGATGGGAGACTTTGCAATAAAAAAAAGCATATTTACACAGAAAATAAAATTAAACCACTGGTATTTCAGAGGTCCAGAGGGTCGGGTAAGGGACTTGCGAGCCTAGAAACACTCGGACGTGCCTCCAGGCAAATTAAAAAACGCATTTCGCATTGTAGCGCATTCACAGTCCAAACTCTATGGGCGGGATATACAGGGACGCTGAGCGGAGACAGAGGGAGGGGCTGGAGCTGCATTTGCCGATCTGACGTCAAAAAAGGTGCCTTGTCCGAACTCGCCCGTTTCAACACTGGTTTTGTGTAACGCAGAAAAGGACCGCAAATGCTCAGTTTAGACATTTCGCAACTTTTAGCCATGGGGGAGGGGGGCTAAACAGTGTAGGGGAGCTCACATTAACGTTCAAAAACCTCAGAAAGTGAAAATTTCATGCCATGGGACCTTTAAAAAAGGAACAAAACCTTCTCTACGATCATCTGACAAATGTACAAGGAAATCAGGTTAAAAAGACCTCAAAACCTTCTCCAAAAAACCCCGGGAATATACAAGAAAACAAGTTAAAAAGAGCTCAAAACCTCCACGAAAACCTGAGAAATATACAAGGAAATCAGGTTAAAAACAGCTTAAAACCTTCTCCATGAAAACCTGACACATACAAAGGGATTAGAATTTAAAAAGGAACAAAACCTAACCCAAGATCACCTGATCACAAGAAAACAAGTTAAAGAAAATCAAAATCTAACTATAATCTGAGAAATATACAAGGAAACAAGAATAAAATGAGCTCAAAACCTCCACAAAAACCTGACAAATGTACAGGGACAAGGATTTAAAAAGGAACAAAACCTTCTCCATGATCACCTATCAGACACAGGGAAACAAGGTTAAAGGTGCACTGTGTAACTTTTTGGGCCTTATAGTGAGTTTTATAATAAGTTTAATTGTAAACACAGATGTTTTCGTGTGATACTCACTGGGACTCGGTCGGGATATTTGTTCCGGATCTTGGCCGATTCTATGCACCGATGTTCTGCACAAACACAGAAATACAGAAATTATTTCACGTCCCGTCGATAAAACAAGATCCGATATGCACAAACAAAACCTCTGAAGGACAGGGCCGCAGCGTTGAAATTATCTCGTAAAACGCAAAAAATCACGCGATCTAGCAACGCGTTGGGAAATCCTAAGATATTTTTAGGATTTTAAAACACATTTGCATGCGCTGATGTTGAATTTTAATGTCGTATTTTGGTCCATTCGTCTTACCTAAGGAGTGATCGTCTTTGAACATCCATTTCATGTTTCCTGCGCTTTTGTCGCTCGGTGTAGGTGACTTTAATCGCGACCCAGCTCTTCGTCAAGGGGATAAAGTGGAGGTGAGTGTCTCTGTCTCTCTTTGTCTCTGTCTCTCTTTGTCTCTGTGTCTCTTTCTTTGTCTCTGTCTCTCTCTTTGTCTCTGTCTCTTTCTTTGTCTCTGTGTCTCTGTCTCTCTTTGTTTCTGTCTCTTTGTCTTTGTCTGTCTCTCTCTTTGGTCTGTCTCTCTTTGTCTCTGTCTCTTTCTTTGTCTCTGTCTCTCTCTCTGTCTCTTTCTTTGTCTCTGTCTCTCTCTTTGTCTCTGTCTCTTTCTTTGTCTCTCTGTCTCTCTTTGTCTCTGTGTCTCTGTCTCTTTCTTTGTCTCGGTCTCTCTCTTTGTCTCTGTCTCTTTCTTTGTCTCTGTCTCTCTTTGTTTCTGTCTCTTTGTCTTTGTCTCTCTCTTTGGTCTGTCTCTCTTTGTCTCTGTCTCTTTCTTTGTCTCTGTCTCTCTCTTTGTCTCTGTCTCTCTTTGTCTCTATGTCTCTGTCTCTTTCTTTGTCTCTGTCTCTCTTTGTCTCTATGTCTCTGTCTCTTTCTTTGTCTCTGTCTCTCTTTGTCTCTATGTCTCTGTCTCTTTCTTTGTCTCTGTCCCTCTCTGTTTGTCTCTTTGTCTTTGTCTGTCACTCTTTGTCTTTCTCTCTCTCTTTGTCTCTGTCTCTTTGTCTCTGTCTCTCTTTCTCTCTCTCTTTGTCTCTGTCTCTTTGTCTCTGTCTCTTTGTCTCTCTTTGTCTCTGTCTCGCTTTGTCTCTGTCTCTCTTTCTCTCTCTCTTTGTCTCTGTCTCTTTGTCTCTCTTTGTCTCTGTCTCTTTGTCTCTCTTTGTCTCTGTCTCGCTTTGTCTCTGTCTCTCTTTCTCTCTCTCTTTGTCTCTGTCTCTTTGTCTCTCTTTGTCTCTGTCTCGCTTTGTCTCTTTGTCTGTCTCTCTGTCTCTGTCTGTCTTTGTTTGTCTCTCTTTGTCTCTGTCTCTTTGTCTCTGTCTCTCTTTGTCTCTCTCTCTGTCTCCTTGTCTGTCTCTTTCTCTCTCTTTGTCTCTGTCTCTCATTCTCTCTCTCTTTGTCTCTATCTCTGTCTCCTGGTTTCTCTCTTTGTCTCTCTCTCTTTGTCTCTGTCTCTTTCTCTCTCTTTGTCTCTGTCTCTCTTTCTCTGTCTCTCTCTCTTTGTCTCTCTCTCTCTTTCTCTCTCTTTGTCTCTGTATTGACTCTGGTGCATTAGTTTCTGGAGCATCACTCGTCCACCACAGCAGCGGGACACTTAACATCGATCCTGTCCATCCCTCCATCACTGTCTCTGTCTCTCCATCCCTCGTTTAGGTTTTTCCATCTTCCTTTTACCTCTCTCTCTCCCTACCTTTTTCCCTCCATTCCACCGTCTCTTTTCTGTCTTTTCTGTCTCACCCAATCCACCTTTCTGTTTCTGTCTGTCCTATTTACCCCTCCACACACTCTCTCCCTCCTACTTTCTTTCTCTCTTTTATATCTTTCTGCTCTCGCTCTTTTGTCTTTTCTGCCTCCCCCTCTTTTTTATGCTTTTTCCATCTTTCTGTTGCCCCCTCTCTCTCTCTCTCATGTCTTTCCTCTCTTTATCCTCCTCTCTCTTTTGTCTTTTTGCCCCCCTTTCTCTCTCTTTTGTCTTTTCTGACCCCTCCACTCTTTTTTGTCTTTTTGTCCCCTCTCTCTCTTTCACTTTTTTCATCTTTTCCTCCTTTCTTTTGTATGCCTTTTCCATCTTTCTGTCTCCCCCACTCTCTCTCTCTCTCTCTTCTGTCTTTCCTCTCTTTACCTCCCTCTCTCTTTCTTTTGTCTTTGCCCCCCACTCACCCCTTCTCTCTCCCGTCTTTTCTCTCTCAAAAAAGGATTAGAATTTGGTCATTTTTATTATTATTAAAAGTGCACTATGGAACATTTTTGAGATGTTATTCTGCGCCTTGAATGTTCCACGGCGTGATATCAAAACACTGGATTATTACACAGATATTACCACGTTTAATTTAGAAAATGCCACTGTAATAACGTTGTAATTACTGAAACGAAGCTTTAACCTGCTTTTCTGCAAAGAAGTGACTTTATTGATCTCACACAGGAGAAATTGTCAGATTGACAGATCAGGACACCCGAAAGCATTAATCATTTATTGTTGTTTAAAGTCTTGTGATTGGTCAGTTCAGATCACATGGTCTAGAGTGATAGTGTGCAAGGCTCACTTATGAACAAGGTGATATCTAATAAAAATAAATGAACTATAAACTCTATGGCTGCTATAAGTTTGACATGTTTTACCTTTGATTTTCAAAGAAAACTGCATCAAGTTTGATCTGAATCAGGAGCGTTGCAATCATAAAAACATAATCATAAAATAATTAGAATAACATTAAACTAAACCTGATTGGTCACATACACTCTCCACAGTCAGATGGCAGAGCTAATGCAAAACAGCAGTGTCACCAGTCAATACTTGGAATAAAAAGAACATTTCTCTTTTATGAAAAGTTTAAAATGCTTGATTTTTAATGTGTGCTGCGCAGCACCATTGCTCTTCAGTGAAAGTCCACAAACTCCTCGAGGGTTTTGGGGATCTGGTTGCGGTAGGTGATCTGGTGCTGTCTGACGGCTCGTGCTGCCAGACACTTTAGACTCATCTTCATGTGAGTCTTGAGCAGGACCTCAGACACTCCTGTCGTGCTCTTGTCCAGAGGGGTCTTCTTCTGTTTATTGGCCATGTCTGTGTGTGCGCCCGCCTCCACCAGGTTTATGATTATGGCGTGCAGCGTCAGAAAGTCACTGATTGGCCGGTTGTACTGCACAATAACATGCAGAGGCGTGTTGCCTTCATGATCCACTGCGTTGACGGAAGCGCCACAGTCTAGCAGCAGTTTGGTGACCTGCGCATTGGGGAAGCTGCACACGTCGTTGGTGTGGAGGTCATCCACAGGGGTGGAGGAGCTGATGGCCAGATGCAGCAGGGTGGAGCCGTCTCGAGAGCGCGGATCGAGCTGGATCAGGTCGTAGATGTGCTTGTTCATGCGGACACGCTGCTCCTCACTGCAGCTGGTCTTGGTAGAAATACAGGCCAGGTACAGGAAGGTGACGATGTTTGACTCATAGTTGTCCAGAGCCTGAGGCAGCTCAGCCTCAGATGCAGAGTCCACTCTGCTGACGCTGCGCTGGATCTCCAGCACAGAGCAGCTCATCACCTGCTCCACAGATACAGTGTTCAGAGGCTCTCGGAGGTGCACCATCTGAGAGAAGACCCGAGCAAACCTCAGCAGGTCCTTGTGAGTGTTCCTGTTTCCTCTCTGCCTCAGCCGCAGAGCGTGCAGCCACAATTTGATGCAGTGGTCAAAGTCCATGCTGTCGGCGTACACTGCTCCTCTGTAGATGATCGGGTGAGACACATCAATATTGTCTGAGCCCAGGATCCTCTCTCGGATCATCAACCCCTCCATGTGTAGTGCGTCCCGGTCCACACGAATGTTCTCCAGCTCCTCTAGAGTCTCACATTCCCTGCGCCGACCATACGCCTCCACAGGGGGCAACCTCTGTTTGAGGATGAGGCGCTCCGGGTCCCTGTAGCGCTCGGTCATGGCAGCATGGAGGTAGTGGTAGGTTTTCTGAATGTCATAGTTTTTTCTGTCGTTAGCAAAGGATGCCCCGAGCAGCTCTAGAGCCTGGATCCTGCTCCCAGGATCACAGTCTGCATGAGCCAACAACAGCTCCACCACATCTGCCTTACAGCTTTCTGCCGCCACCTTCAGGGGGGTTATGCCATGTCCGTTCTCCACTATGGCGGCCTGCCGACTCACCAGCTCATTCACGATGTCCAAATGCCCAGCCTGTGCAGCAAAGTGCAGAGCCGTAGCTCCGCAGTGAGCCTTGGCGTTCGTGTCGGCTCCTCTCTCCAGCAGAAAATGCACCACGTCTGTATGGCCCTTGTACGCGGCAATCATCAGACATGTGTTGTTGTGTTTGTTTGTGATGCTGATGTCGGCCTTGTGCTCCACTAGATAGCGCACAATGTCGAGGCGTCCGTAGAAGCAGGCGGCTCTGAGGGGGGTGGAGTTAGCAACGGTCGTGTGGTTCACGTTGGCCTGATGTCCGACCAGGAGACGCACTACCTCGAGGTGCCCCGCTACAGCCGCACACCACAGGGCCGTCGCTCCTTCGATCACATACCCATCAAAGCGCACGGTTCCAGTCTGCTCGGTGTCCACCCGGTAATGATCCAGAAGCAGCCGCACCACCTTCTCGTGTCCGTTTCTCGCAGCGGTGATCAGCGGGGTGGACCTCTGCCCGGACAGCTGGGTCACATAACTGAGCAGGTACTCGGTCTCTGCCTCCGAGTGGTCGAGCAGGAGCGCGGCCAGGGTCAGCGCTCGCCCCTCGCTCGCTGCCCTGTGCACGTACCCAGCCAAGGACTCCATCCGAGCCGGGGCTTTCTCTTTCTCAAACCGCTCCTGCAATGTCCACCCGGCAGCGACCAGCCTCCCTTTGAGACATCAAAACCAGCACCAAAACCGACATGGGAAATGTGTACACCCGTGGGTTATCCGTCACAGCCGTGATATTCCAAAATTTCAGCAAATCGGGCAGGGTTTTAATCTGAATGTTCCCGAAATAGTCGCTCGGGTTCAGGTTCGGTGTCCGCTAATGAGCTAGCACGGGATTAGCTTAGGAGGCTAATAACTACAAGAAAATCGGGACTTAACAACAACAATATCTTTAGCGAGACAAACGCAACGAATTGAGATAAAATAACTTTATAAAATGTAGGTGAATTTAAACGTGACCCAGCGCTTCGGGGGGATAAGGTTGAAGTGACCAAGTGTCTCTGTCTCTCTTTGTTTCTGTCTCTTTGTCTCTGTCTCTCTTTGTTTTAGTCTCTCTTTGTCTCTGTCTTTGTCTCTCTTTGTCTCTTTTAGTCTTTTGTCTCTCTTTGTCTCTGTCTCTTTGTCTCTGTCTCTCTTTGTCTCTGTCTCTCTTTGTTTCTGTCTCTTTGTCTCTGTCTTTGTCTCTCTTTGTCTCTGTCTCTTTGTTTCTGTCTTTCTTTGTCTCTGTCTCTCATTGCTTCTGTCTCTCTTTGTCTCTGTCTTTGTATCTCTTTGTCTCTTTTTGTCTCTGTCTCTCTTTGTCTGTCTCTTTGTCCCTGTCTCTCTTTGTCTCTGTCTCTCTTTGCCTCTGTCTTTGTCTCTCTTTGTCTCTTTTTGTCTCTGTCTCTCTTTGTGTGTCTCTTTGTCCCTGTCTCTTTTTGTTTCTGTGTCTCTTTGTCTCTGTCTCTCTCTCTCTCTCTCTTTGTCTGTGTCTCTTTGTCTGTGTCTCTTTTTGTCTCTGTCTCTCTCTCTAAGTCTCTGTGTCTCTGTGTCTCCTTGTCTCTCTCTCTGTCTCTCTTTGTGTCTCTCTCTCTTTGTCTCTGTCTCTCTTTGTCTGTCTCTCTAAGTCTCTTTGTCTCTCTCTCTCTCTGTCTCTCCTTGTCTCTGTCTCTCCTTCTCTCTTTGTCTCTGTGTCTCTTTGTCTCTCTCTTTGTCTCTGTCTCTCTCTCTCTCTCTCTTTCTCTGTCTCTCTCTTTGTCTCTGTATTGACTCTGGTGCATTAGTTTCTGGAGCATCACTCGTCCACCACAGCAGCGGGACACTTAACATCGATCCTGTCCATCCCTCCATCACTGTCTCTGTCTCTCCATCCCTCGTTTAGGTTTTTCCATCTTCCTTTTCCCTCTCTCTCTCTCTCTCTCCCTACCTCTTTCCCTCCATTCCACCGTCTCTTTTCTGTCTTTTCCGTCTCACCCACTCCACCTTTCTGTTTCTGTCTTTCCTCTTTACCCCTCCACACACTCTCTCCCTCCTACTTTGTTTCTTTCTCTCTTTTATATCTTTCTGTCTTTCTGCTCTCCCCCTCTTTCTCTTGGCTTTTCTGTCCCCCTCTTTTTTATGCCTTTTCCATCTTTCTGTCTCCCTCTCTCTCTCTTTTATCTCTGTCCTCTCTGATTCCGCCCTCTCTCGTTTGTCATTTTGCCCCCCCTTTTTCCCTTTCTTTCGTCTTTTCTGACCGAGGTGTCAGACAAGGTTGTCTTTTTTGCCCCCCCTCTTTTTCTTTCTCTTTTTTCATCTTTTCCTCCTCTCTTTTGTATGCTTTTTCCATCTTTCTGTCTCCCCCACTCTCTCTCTCTTCTATGTCTTTCCTCTCTTTACCTCCATCTCTCTTTCTTTCGTCTTTGCCCCCCCACTCTGTCTCTCTTCCTCTCTTCTGTTTTTCTGTCTTTTCTGTCTTTCCCCACTCTTTTATCTTTCCATCCATCTCTAACTGTTCTGTCATCACCCCTTCTCTTTCCCGTCTTTTCTCTCTCAAAAAAGTATTAGAATTTGGTCATTTTTTATTCATATTAAAAGCTCACTACGGAACATTTTGGAGATATTATCGCTCTGCCTTGAATGTTCCACAGCGTGACATTAAACTATCTCCATGGAGACAAACAGGTAATACCACCGGGCCAAGGTACAGGTCAGATCTGTGTAAAGGCGACCCCGCTCATAGTAAGAATGTACTTTTTTCAAGTTTTTTTTTTTTGAGCTATAAAAACATGCGAAATTGAATACGTGCGAGATTGGGTACGTTTAATGCTACACTGCGGAACATTCTAGGTAATCTCCATGGAGACCTTCTCACA
>JAVJIX010000149.1:100000-130000 GCA_036785185.1 Paratrypauchen microcephalus
TCGCTCTCAGCTCCCGGGACCCAAACATGAAACGCAAAGCTGTAAACTATAGCTAAATCTCAGATTAGAGGCCGCTTTTGACTCAAACGAAAGCGTAGACTAAGACATCGGGCTTCTATGATTTGAAAAGTGCTAAAGTTTGTGTTATTTGGAGACCGCACGGGGCATATATTACATGCTCGGGGGATATATTATATGCCCCGAGCTACGGCTAGAACTTGCTCTATGGCTATCGCAAATCTAAAACATCTCTGGAAGTGCTTCAAATGACACCAAAGTGCTATGGGTGAGTAAAACAACTTGTTTTATTACCGAAATAAAGCTCAGATTGTAAAAAACGTTAATTCTCCTTTAAGGCACCACAATGTCGTTGTTTACCAAATAATATAATACAAGATATGTTACAATTTTTTTTTGTCCAACTGCCAAATTGTGTAGAAAAAAAGTCAAAGTTAGCATGTTTAGTTTTTTTTTTCTTGATCAGTGAGAGAAATCTCGCCTCTGTTGAGCTTTAACAAGTGCATCAAAATCAGGTTCATGTTTGAGGTGGAGGTGTGAAGCACGTCCGACAGATGATCGTCAGAACAAATGCATTATGTACAATTATGAAAGTAGGTTTTATTTTCTTAATTCCAAGCAACCTTTTCGCGGGCCGGTCAGTCGTGTATTTGGCCCCCAGGCCTTGAAATGCCCGGGTCTGTTCTAGTGTGTGTAAAAACAGGGAACTCCACCAGAAAGGTTTTAGTGCAAATCATTATTTTTGTCAATATCTATAGTTGGTCTGTAGATTAATTTGTCAAACAATTTTTATTTATGATCCAGAATACACACAAAAATACAGTGAGATGTCATAATAATGATACGGAAGCCGACAGCGGCCATGTTCGTAATGATTATTTTCCACCTTAATAAAGAGAGAATTAACTCGAGATCTCGAGAAAACGACACAATTAATTTGTGATCTCGAGAAAACAAAACTGTTATTTCGATATCTCGAGAAAACAAAGAGCTATTCCGTGATCTCGAGAAAACACTGTATCTCCGTCAGTAAAGACGTTTTTAGCGTAGGCACAAACCACCTGTGCCTCTTTTAGTTACTGTAATGCCATAAAGTAGATGATTCTAGTGTGTAAAGACAGGGAACTCCACCAGAAAGGTTTTAGTCTAAGTAATTATTTTAGTGAACATCTGTAGTTGATATGTAGCTTAATTTATTGAACAACTTTTATTTAGGATCCAGAATACACACAAAAATACACTGAGATGTCATAATAATGATATGTAAGCCGACAGCGGCCATGTTCGTAATGATTATTTTACACCTTAATAACGAGAAAATTAACTCGAGATCTCGAGAAAACGACACAATTAATTCGTGATCTCGAGAAAACAAAACTGTTATTTCGAGATCTCGAGAAAACAAAACTGTTATTTCGAGATCTCGAGAAAACAAAGAGTTATTCCGTGATCTCGAGAAAACACTGTATCTCCGTCAGTAAAGACGAAGCCGGGCCAGTCTTCTGCGGAGGTGCCGCGGACTAATCTTGAAATTATCCCGAATTAAAACACATAATACAATCTCCCCCTGTGTCAACCCCTGATCAAAATATTGCCTTATCAGCTGATCGATTATTATTCCAGACATTCTAATGACCAAAAACGCGTCTATTCAGAATGAGAAATAGCCCCGAAGTCAGCCTGTCACAACGTGGCGGTGTCAGGGTCCGTTAGTTGAGTTTGTCTTGTTACTTCCTGTTTTATTTTGTTAAGGTTCTGTTTTGTTCCCTTACTTCCTGTCTAGTTTTCCCTCTCATTACCCTAATGTGCCTCACCTGTTTGTCATTGTCTCCTCCTCCCCAGCCTATATTAGCCCCTCCTGTTGCCAGTTCGTCTTGTCTGTTTTCAGAAAGCGTTCCAGCGTTCTTTTCCCAGTTTGACCTTTGTGTTTTGATTCCTTGCCTTATTCCTTGGACTGTTGTTTTTTGCCTGCCGATTTGGATACCTCTGCTTGCCCTCTGACTGATTTCCTGGAATTTTGGACGTATTGTAATAAACCCTCTTCTACTGCTCGCCTGCCTCTCGCCTCTGCATTGTTGGGTCCTCCTGTTCTGTTCATGACAGTACGAACTGGCCAAAACATGGACCCCGCAGGGCCTGATCAGGTATGTGCGGTCCTGATGGCACAAGGACAGAAGCTCCAGCAGCAGGAAGATCAGCTGATCAGCATGCGCCAGGAGATGACCGCAGCGGCACGACAGACCGAGGCTGCCTGCGTCGCCTTGATGGCCCGGATGGACCACGTTGCCAGCCGTATCCAGGGTCTCGAACAGTCCACTCAGCCCCTCGACTCCGTTACCGCTCCGCCGGCCGAGGCTTCCGTTTCCACGGCGCTTCTCCCTACGGCTCCGGAGACCACGATGCTCCGTTTATCCAGCCCTGAACGTTTTTCCGGTGAGTCAGGTGACTGTCGCCCTTTTTTGGCCCAATGTGAGCTACATTTTGAATTCCAGGCGGCTGCCTTCCCTTCTGACAGAGCCAAAGTAGCCTACATAATCTCCTACCTGTCCGGCCGGGCTAAGGCTTGGGCTACAAGCGGAATGGAGTCGCCGTTCCACCGTTTGTGACTCCCTGCCACAGTTTATAGACACATTTAAGACTGTTTTTCAGTCCGCCATCCCTGGTCGAGAGGCTGCCAAAGCCTTGGTAGCTCTCAAACAAGGCAGGAGAACGGTCATCGACTATGCTATTGAGTTCCGCACGCTAGCCGCCGACAGCGGGTGGAACCAGCCGGCGTTGGTAGACGCTTTCCACAACGGGTTGACGGAGAGCATCAAGGACCACCTGGCGCCGCTGGACCTGCCATCCGATTTGGACACCTTCGTCGCGCTGGCTTCCAGGATCGACAAACGACTGACGGAGCACCAGCGTTCCGTTCCCCCCTTCTCCCGACGCTATCCAGGACAGCGCTACACTCTGCCACAGATTCCCCCACCCCCCGGTCTCCCGTTCCCAGCATTGGAGGGGCCCCCGCCGCAGGACGCACCGATTCCCATGCAGATCGGTCACACTTGCCTGTCCCCAGCTGAGCGCCAGCGACGACGCAATGAGGGGAGGTGCCTCTATTGCTCTCAGTTGGGTCATTTCATCGCCACCTGTCCCCTGAGATCAGCTCTCCCCAGCGATCCTGCTCAGCCAAGGGTGAGTCCATCCAATTCATCCCGTGTTACCAAGAGACAGTTATCCCACGTAACGTTAAATACTGATAAATTGACTCTTATCCACCCTGTGCTAGTGGACTCAGGGGCAGATGCTAATCTGATGAGCTACATATTAGCAGAACGGCTTCAGCTAGGTCACGAGCCGGTATCCCAGCCACTGTTTGCAACAGCCCTAGACGGCCGGCTCATGTGCTTGGTAACCCAGCAAACCACCCCGGTCAATGTAACTTTCAAAGATGGCCACACAGAGAAGGTGACATTTTTTCTTTATCACTCTATTCACCACCCTCTCATTTTAGGCTTCCCTTGGCTGAGACGACATAACCCTCACATTAACTGGGCCACAGGGAAGATACTGGGCTGGGGAAAAGAGTGTGGGAAGACTGTTTGTCCACGGCCCAGGCTGTTAAGACCGACACTAGCCCTGCCAGCAGCCCCGACGTTTTAGAGCTTAAGGACGTCCCTGAATGCTACAGGGACCTATCTGAGGTCTTCAGCAAGGCTAAGGCTACCTCGTTACCTCCCCACAGAAACTATGACTGCTCTATAGATTTATTACCAGGGGCCCCCATTCCTAAGGGAGATTATACTCCCTTTCCCGACCTGAACAGCAGGCCATGGAAGATTACATCACCTCCTCCCTCAAGGCGGGCATCATCAGACCCTCCTCCTCTCCTGCAGGTGCAGGATTCTTTTTTGTAGACAAAAAGGATGGATCTCTCCGGCCGTGCATTGACTACACAGGCTTAAATAACATTACTGTTAAGAACAGGTACCCCCTTCCCCTAATGTCCACCGCTTTTGACCAATTGCAAGGGGCTAAGGTATTCACTAAGCTTGACCTAAGAAATGCTTATCACTTAGTTAGGATAAGGGAAGGAGGCAGTGGAAGACCGCCTTTAATTCTCCTATAGGCCATTATGAGTACCTGGTAATGCCTTTTGGCCTGACTAATGCACCAGCCGTTTTTCAAACCATGGTTAATGATGTTTTGAGGGACATGTTGAACCGAACGGTGTACGTTTATCTTGATGATATTTTGATCTTTTCCCCCAACTTACAGTCCCACATACAGAATGTGAGAGATGTACTTCGTCGTCTCCTAGAACACAGACTATATGTTAATGCCAACAAGTGTGAATTTCACCGCTCCTCTGTTTCCTTCCTGGGTTACATTATTTCAGAGGGATAGATACAGATGGACCCCAGGAAGGTCCAGGCAGTCGCTGAATGGCCTACCCCTTCCTCCCGTAAGGATGTGCAGCGCTTCCTAGGTTTTGCTAATTTTTATAGGAAATTTGTAAGAGATTTCAGTTCTGTCGCTGCCCCTCTCCATGTTCTCACCTCCTCTAAGGTCTCCTTTTCATGGACCCCTCTTGCTGATGCCGCCTTCCGACGCCTCAAGTGGCTATTCTCCTCAGCCCCTGTCCTAATGCTCCCAGATCCCTCTCTTCAGTTCATTGTGGAGGTCGACGCCTCAGACGCCGGGGTTGGAGCTATCCTCTCTCAGCGATCAGGCAAGGACAATAAGATTCACCCCTGTGCTTTTTTGTCCAAGAAGCTGTCTCCTGCTGAACGCAACTATGCTGTGGGGGATCGGGAGCTGTTAGCGGTTAAGACGGCCCTGGAGGAATGGAGGCATTGGCTGGGAGGGGCTGAACACCCCTTCCTGGTATGGACTGACCATAAGAATTTAGAATATTTGAAAACTGCTAAGAGACTTAACCCCCCGCCAGGCCCGATGGGCCCTATTCTTTTCCCGTTTTAATTTCACTCTGTCCTATCGACCAGGTTCTAAGAACGTCAAGCCTGACATCCTGTCCCGCATCCATACCCCTGAGCTAGATGGGGTTAAGACCACCCCCATATTCCCAGATAAGTGCTTCATTGGTGCTGTCTCATGGGAGGTGGAGGCCAAGGTTAAAGAGGCCAACACCTCTGCCAATGTTCCGGTGGGAGTTCCCCCCAACAGACTGTATGTTCCCCCCCGAGATGAGGGGCCCCGTGATTCACTGGACTCACACCTCCAGAATATCCTGTCATCCTGGGGTCCGAAGAACCATCTTCAGGATCAAGGAGAGATTCTGGTGGCCAGCCATGTGGAAGGAGGTTAAGGAGTACGTGGCAGCATGCGACACCTGTTCTCAGAACAAATCCTCCAATGCTCCTCCTGCGGGTCTTCTCCAGCCCCTCCCTGTGCCACAGCGCCCCTGGTCAGACATCTCCCTGGACTTTGTGACCGGCCTTCCCCCCTCCAAAGGTAACACTACCATTCTCACTGTTGTTGATAGATTTTCTAAGATGGTTAAATTCATTGCCCTGCCTAAACTGCCCTCCGCCAAGGAAACGGCGGAGGTGATTCTCACTCATGTTTTTCGAGTCCATGGTTTCCCTAGAGACGTTCTGTCTGACCGGGGGCCCCAGTTCGTGGCCCGTTTTTGGAAGGCCTTCTGCCAGCTGCTAGGAGCCACGGTGAGCCTGACATCGGGCTACCACCCACAATCCAACGGGCAAACTGAGAGACTAAATCAGGAGTTGGAAACCGGGCTCCGCTGCCTCTGCTCCCAGAATCCCTCTTCGTGGTCCAAGATGCTCACCTGGGTTGAGTATGCTCACAACACTCTCCCATCAGCTTCCACTGGGTTAACCCCTTTCCAGTGTGTCTTCGGCTACCAGCCCCCTCTGTTTCCTGACCTCGAACAGGAGGTCATGGTTCCCTCAGCTACAGCCATGGTCCGACAATGCCGACGGATGTGGACCCGGGCTAGACAGGCCCTTCTCCGCTCATCGGCCGCATACAAGAAGACGGCAGACGGACGTCGCAGACCAGCGCCAGCCTATAGCCCGGGTCAACGAGTCTGGCTCTCCTCCAAGGACCTCCCCTTACGATTAGAATCCCGTAAGTTGGCACCCAGATTTATTGGTCCTTTCCCTGTGTCAAGGGTTATTAATAGATCTGCTGTGAGACTCAAGCTCCCTAGGTCCACCCGCATCCACCCCACCTTCCACGTCAGCCGGGTGAAGCCGGTCCAAAGGAGCCCTCTGGTCCCTCCCGACAAGCCCCCTCCACCCCCGCGGTTCATTGATGGCGGCCTTGCTTACACCGTGTGAAACGACTGATGGATGTCAGGCCGCGGGGCAGAAGGCTGCAATACCTGGTGGATTGGGAGGGCTATGGACCAGAGGAACGTTCCTGGGTTCCTTCCAGGGACATTATGGACCCTCAACTCATAAAGGACTTCCAGCGGGAGCACCCTGATGATCCTGGGCCGTCGGGTGCCGGCCGTAAGGGGGGGGGTACTGTCAGGGTCCGTTAGTTGAGTTTGTCTTGTTACTTCCTGTTTTATTTTGTTAAGGTTCTGTTTTGTTCCCTTACTTCCTGTCTAGTTTTCCCTCTCATTACCCTAATGTGCCTCACCTGTTTGTCATTGTCTCCTCCTCCCCAGCCTATATTAGCCTTACCTTTTTCCCCTCCTGTTGCCAGTTCGTCTTGTCTGTTTTCAGAAAGCGTTCCAGCGTTCTTTTCCCAGTTTGACCTTTGTGTTTTGATTCCTTGCCTTATTCCTTGGACTGTTGTTTTTTGCCTGCCGATTTGGATACCTCTGCTTGCCCTCTGACTGATTTCCTGGAATTTTGGACGTATTGTAATAAACCCTCTTCTACTGCTCGCCTGCCTCTCGCCTCTGCATTGTTGGGTCCTCCTGTTCTGTTCATGACAGGCGGTAGACGTTTCAGTTGTTTTCTCGAGATCACGGAATAATTGTTAAGTTTTCTCAAGATCTCAAATTAATTATCTCGTTATCTCAGGAAAACAAGGAAGAAAAAATATTGCTTATGAATATGGCCTCTGTCAACTTCCGTATATTGATAATAATTGATAATTTTTAATAATTGTTTTTTGGGGTGGGTTAATATACGTTTTTCTTCTTCCCACTCCTTTTCAAGAAATGTGCTGTTCTGTTGTTTACAATGTATATATAATATGTTTATGATTATTGTTTCTGTCTTGGCACAAACTCAAAATAAACACAAATCAATCAAATTTAGGTATATAACTGCATACTACCTCCGTACTTCACAGGGTAGGCTACTTTCTTTGTAAGTCTCATTGTCTGTTTTTCACTGTCTTTAGTTTAAACAAATATTCTAATTCATGTAGCACAGTGAAGTAAAAACACCGCTCCCTTCACTGCATCCTTTAAGGTCCTATACAGTATTAAACAAATCGACTCTTGGGAGCTTTAAGTCATGTTCTAATGCGGTTTCCTCCTCAAAAATCACCTGGAGATGTGTTTTGTTTCATTCACACATGTTTGAGTAATTCTTTATTATTAGTTTGTCTACATCTCCAAAGCTCTAATCTGTTCGACTTTGTGATGTCATGTAGTGGTAGTTTTCAAGTGAACAGAGATTGGCAGTTCCAGAGCTGAAATTGAAATCATCCGAATGAATCTAGTGAAAGTGTTTTACTTTGCTGCTCATGTTTTACATTTCTGTACTGGAAGCCGAAATATGGATGCGAATGTGTAATTTAAAGGAACTCTGTGTATGTTTTTGATTGGGGGTGTTACCTGCTTGTTTCTATGAATTACCACATGACATCACAAGGTGGAACAGCGTGCTTCAGTTTGAGGGAAGAACTCAGCCTAAATATGCAGGATCTGTGTGTTAAACATGAGTGAATGAACCAAAACTAGGGATGCACCGAACATTTTAGCCAATACCGATATCCGATATTAATGTTGCTGATATTAGCTGATACCGATATTAGCCGATACCGATATTTATTTATTTTTAATTCTGAGATAACATTTTATACAGACTGAAAATCATGGAAAATTAATTTTTGAATGTCTTCTTTTATTTTCAAAACGTGTTTTGACTAGGGCTGGGTATCGATCCTGATTTCCTGGATCGATTCAATTTCGATTCACAAGGCCACGATGCGATTCGATCCATGATCCGATCCGATCCGATTCGATATCGATCTACTTACATACTGTCCTCGTAACGTTTGAATCCAAAGTAATGCCACACATCAGCCTTCAAACCAGGAGGTGATTTTAGCTGTGCAGCTCCAGCCAAGCCAAGTTTTTGGCGGCACGGTAACTGAGTGGTTAGCGCTCTTGCTTCACAGCAAGAAGGTTCCGGGTTCGATCCCCGGGTCGCCCAGGCCTTTCTGTGTGTGTTCTGTGTGGAGTTTGCATGCATGGTCTGGGTTCGATCCCCGGGTCGCCTGGGCCTTTCTGTGTGGAGTTTGCATGTTCTCCCCGTGTCTGGGTGGGTTTCCTCTGGGCACTCCGGTTTCCCCCACCAACCCAAAACATGCACCATAGGTAAATCCTCCAGCTGAGGTCCTGACCAAACCGAAGCAAGAAGATCATGGAGATGGTCCCCGGGCGCAGTAATGCGTTACCCACTGCTCCTAATATATATATATACATATATTGGGTTAAAATGCAGAGAAGAATTTCTCCAGTGTGAGATCAATAAAGTTCACTTCTTTCTTCTTCTTTCAGTTTCATTCACCGGCACCCGCATTTTATAGCTCTCCTTCCGTGGTTGAGAAAATAGTGCCTATAACCATTTGGAAAAGATCGATCTGCAAATTTTTGAATCGATATCGTATTTTTTGATAGTGAATCGATATCGTATCATGGATCGATCTTTTGAACCCAGCCCTAGTTTTGACTTTTTTTTTTTTGTGTGTAACTTTTTTAAAAAAATAGTGTAACATTGTGTTCTGTGTCCTGATTGGCTAAAGGACCTTTGCCGATTGATGTGATAGATGGGGGACGCAAATGGGGGGTGGGGGGTGGGGGGGGCAGGATCAGACCAGGACCAGACCGAGACTAGACCGAGACTAGACCAGGTCTAAATGTGGACTAAACCAGGTCTAGACCAGGTCTAAACCTGGACTGGACCAGGTCTAAACCTGGACTGGACCAGGTCTAAACCTGGACTGGACCAGGACTGGACTAGGTCTAGACCTGGACTTAATCAGGACTAGACCAGGTCTAAACCAGTATTAAACCAACGCATGTGGCTCTTTGCCTGGTTTCGTGCGGCTCTTGTGTTCGTTCATGTCGAGGTTTGATGTGCTCGGACTGCGTGCCTCCTCCTCAGGACCGTGGACGCGGTACCGCAAGAGCCGCACGAGGTGGTTTAATCCTGGCTTAGACCTGGTCTAGAGGAGGCACGGTTCTCGTGCTCGCAGCCCCGGGTGGGATGCGCGGTCTCGCGTCGGTCAGGCTGCGCTATCATGGATTTGAGCACGATGAGCGCACGTGTCCGCGCGCACACTTCCCTTCCCCCACGCTTCACTATTAATACATTTTGTTGAAAATCTACGATTACTGTACTGACAAATATTGGCCCACTTTTACACATCGGGCCGATAGCGATATGTAAAAAAAATTGCAATATCGGCCGATACCAATGTTAATGCCGATATATCGTGCATCCCTAACCAAAACACAACTCCAGGTCTGTTTGTGATGATAAAACAGCATTATAACAATTAAAAAAAAAAAAGGAATAATGAAAAAATATAAAAACAGCATTAAATTTTGTAAAATATTAGTAAAACTGTTATTTTATTTGCAAAACAGTAATATTAAAACACAATCATTAGTAGTGAATACAAATACAGTACAGCTGCTTTTTATAAATAGCGTACTATGCATGTTCAGTCTAAGTGCTGTCAGAGGGCCCCTGCAGCGCCCCCTGGTGGAGCTCTTAGCTGGTTGTTGGGGGGCAGAGGTTTTCCGAGGTGGTGCCCGGTGCTGATGCCGTAGGACTCAGTTTCTCTCTCCTTCTTCACTTCCGGACGTAGACAAAACCCGCCCTGGAAACTCAGATCGAACATGCCGGTGGAGGCGAACTGCAGCGGCGGCTCGGACATTATCCCTTTGAGTCTCTGCCCCCAGGCCTCCAACATGGTGGAGCGCACGGTGACGGGGCAGTGGGCGGGGCTCCAGAAGATCTGAGGAGGTAGGACCTGGAAGCCGCAGAAATGTAGCACCCCATTCTAGAAGAAAAACAAAAGATTTACATAGAGCTGGGCGGTATGACCAAAAATTGATATCATGGTATTTTTCAAAATTATATCGGTGTCACAGAATTTGACGGTATTTTTTTTCATGTACTAAGTGGTTCCATGTCTTTGGCGAAGTGGACAGTAACAGCGTTGGTAATATTGTTCCACCGTTTGCTTTTCTTGTCGTCGGCGGTCCCCTTAGCAAACGCGTCTTTGAGTGACGTCTGAGTGGCGTTTTGTGTCGCGGCGCCGACTCGAACGTTCCCTGCAGACGTGGAAGAGGATACAGATCTTAGTTTCGTGCATTCTTCATATTCCAGGACAAGTTTGTGACAGAGGTGGTGAAGCAGATCGCTCTTGCGGCTACAACTTTAGCCCGACGACATTTACAGAATACGGTTGTTTGATCGGTGTTGGATTTTTTTAAAAGCCGAAGTACTTCCGCACAACTGACACGGCTCCTCTTTTCGGTATAAGTTCCTTATTCCTTATAAGTTCCTTATTCCTTATTCCTTATGTGTCTGTAACTAGGGATGCACCGATCCACATTTTTTCACTTCTGATCCGATCCCGATACCTGAATTTGGATATTGGCTGATACCGATACTATTCCGATAGCAAAACTGTTTGTTTTCAATATTCAGACCCTCCAGGAATTTGCGATGTTGCGATTTGCAACTTCAACGCAACTTCAGCCAATCCCCGTGAATTCAGGGCAGTGTTGCAATTTTGACCAATCACCGCAACTTTTCCGCAATTTTTTACCAATTTTGACCAATCATCGGCGACGTATTGAACTCACGTCGACCAACTTCCTTCTGCCTTGATGAAACGAAACTGTGGCCGTGTCCCAGTTCAGAGCGTGGTTTGAAGGGGGTGGACACTTGCTCAGCCCTGAGTGCACGCCGCGGACCGCATGGGCGTCTGCGAAATGCGACAGGTCTCGCAACTACGGGAAGCAGCCGCCGACTCAATTTCCTCCCGTAGAAGAAGTAACGCGCGGTGCATGCTGGGATATATGAGTGTGCGAAGCGTGCTTTTTCACGCGCTTGGTCCACGCCCTGATTTCCATGGAAACGACTGCGGTCTTCGGACTGCGTGTTAACTGTGCATGGGACAAAAAAGAAATGACGCACATGCCCTTCGGGCCACGCTCCGAACTGTGCACTCTGGGAATTGGGACATGGCTTCTAATGGCAAAGAAACATGTCTGCGGCGCCATTTGCCCACTAAAATAACAGCAAAAGACCGAGCGAAACAGTTCCCCTCCTAGTAGTAATTTATTTTCGATGTTGGTAAGGTTGTTTTAGGACCATATCTGTGATCTCTGTGTCTTTGTATTATTCTTTGTCAGTAATAACTCAGTATTCAAAATATTACTCAATTTTAATTACAAAAAGGGAAAATCACAACTATTTATCACAACTTTCACTTCCTCCCGTAACAAAATCGCAAAAAAAACCTTAAAAGCACCGCAACTTTCATCGCAACTTTTTGGAAAAGTTCACACAAATTCAGGCATTTTAGCCCGCAACAATCACAAAAAATGCCCGCGAAATCCTGGGGGGTCTGAATATTATCAACATTATAAATTACATTACAAATAAACTCATCTCTACAGGCAGTAGGTCTATGATATGAACAAATGTTTGTGTGTCCCAAAAGGAAACTTGAGGTAAGTACAGGTCATAAAAGGACGTCAGACGAACAGGAAATTCTGTGATATTAGCTAACCTGGTTGACACTCGGTTGTAGAGTTCGGGTAGCGCAGTCTCTGGTAAATCGCTTCCGCCTCTCTGTACAACGGCTTTGCAAACATCACACGTTGCTGTCTCGCTTTGAGGTGTTTCTAGTAAAAAGTATTTCCACACAGCGGACATGTTGTGATGAAAAGTTGGTTCGGCTGCAAACTGTGGAATGGATTTCCAGAACGGAGGCGTGTCTCATCATTACTCTGTGTCTCATTGAGATCCGCCTCCGATCAGGAAATCCATTCCACATTTTGCAGCAGAGCAGCCGACAGGGAAACACTCGTGGAGTCATTTCAGCAGATCATGTGGAAATACAGACATGGATCATGGATCGGAAATTTCCGATCTGTGAATTACGTTGATATCAGAACCCAATACCGATACTGGATCGGATCGGCCCCATCCCTATCTGTAACATTTTCTCCGTCCATGTTGTTCACCGCTCAACACACACTGAGCTTCCACCGCTCTCACGCCACTGCAAAACACTCCCCCTCTCAAACAATGTCCCGCGGCGCCACGTTCCGCCGCTCTGTGTTCCCCACGTTTTGTACGCACACACTCACCGGGATTGGGATATATGACAAAAATCATATCATTAAAAAAAAAAACACCGGTATGAAGCCCTACATTTACAGATAAGATTTGCCTGGAATGATATCCGTCTGCATTTTTTACATAGAAGGATAACAGTCTGGTCACCACTCCCTCCATCGCGCCTCCAGCCAGGCTCAAACCCGGCCGTCCAATCAGATTTGTTGATTTCAGTGATGCATGTGAAACAAAGGAGGTCTTCAGCACTTCACTCATCAATTCTGCAGAAATCCACAATGTTTTTCAGTTCCTTGTGAGCTTTTTCCCTTTATTATTTCCTCAAAAGCAGCACGATCTGTTCTGAGGATGGACCATGCATGTCCCTGATTGGCTAATCTACCTGTCAATCATCTGAAAATGGGGAGATTCGCCAGTGGCTAGACTCACATCTTTGTAAAGTACTGGAGAAGTATTCTAGATCATGCAAAGATAAAATAAAGTCCAGATAAAGGCGCACGCCCGATCAAAAACATACACAGAAACACTCAGAATGTTTTAAATGGGCAGAGTTATGGGAAGAATTATAGAACAAAAATATA
Source organism: Paratrypauchen microcephalus (assembly GCA_036785185.1). Lineage (NCBI taxonomy): Eukaryota > Metazoa > Chordata > Actinopteri > Gobiiformes > Gobiidae > Paratrypauchen > Paratrypauchen microcephalus. The sequence goes on from JAVJIX010000149.1 coordinate 113,142, forward strand.
ACAGAAAAGAGGAAATACCCATGTATATTTCTAATCATTATTATCTATAAATATTCACCACAATTATATAAATTAGGTTTTTTTGATGATGCAGAGGAGAAGGTCAGAGGAGGAAGAGGAGAGGGTCAGAGGAGGAAGAGGAGAAGGTCAGATGGACCAGAGGAGAAGGTCAGAAGAACAGAGAAGAAGAGGAGAAGGTCAGAGGAGAAGAGAAGAAGGCCAGATGGGCCAGAGCAGAAGGTCAGAGGAGCAGAGGAGGAAGAGGAGAGGGTCAGAGGAGCACAAGAGAGAGGACAGGGTCAGATGGACCAGAGGAGAAGGTCACAAGAACAGACGAGGGAGGAGAGGGACAGAGGAGAAGAGAAGAAGGTCAGAGGAGAAGAGAAGAGGGTCAGAGGAGAAGGTCAGAGGAGCGGAAGAGAAGGTCAGAAGAGCAGAGGAGAAGAGAAGAAGGTCAGATGGACCAGAGCAGAAGGTCAGAGGAGCAGAGGAGAGGGGCAGAGGAGCACAAGAGAGGAGAAGAGAAGAAGGTCAGATGGACCAGAGCAGAAGGCCAGAGGAGCAGAGGAGGAAGAAGAGAGGGTCAGAGGAGCAGAGAAGAAGGTCAGAAGAACAGAGGAGAAGGTCAGATGGACCAGAGCAGAAGGTCAGAGGAGCAGAGGAGAAGATCAGAGGAGCAGAGACTGACCTGCAGAGGCCATAGCGTTACGTTGATGTCTCCGTTGATGCCTTCAGGGCGAAACATGGACTCCATTGCTCCAGTGGTGAACGACAGCATGGCCTTCTTATCCTGCAAGGAAAAAAATACAGACGACTGGAATTAAAATAAAACTATTATGTTTCAAATAACAACTTAATTGTTCTATAATGGCCCAACTTTTCACCCCATCACACATCTGTTTTTTCACCACCCAAACATTAAAATTCTTGAAAAATCATTCTTGTAACCTTAAAGGTGCCGTTGTCGTACATCTTCTCCAGAGAAAAGGCGAAGCCGCCGCTGAGCACTCGGTCAATCCAGCCCTTCATGATGGCAGGAACGCTGAACCAGTACAGAGGGAACTGGAACACAGACAAACATATTTATAATGTCACAGTATGGAACATTTTACAGTATGAAGAAGTGATTTATTCACTTTAATGGACAGTTTTCCATTTGCTTGTTTTCTGTGAATGTTCATTAATTGAATTGTCTTGATTTTCATATTTTCTTTGTTAAATCCACAGTTGTGTTAAAGGAGAAGTAACGTTTTTTTACAATTTGAGCCTTATTTCGGTAATAAAACAAGTTGTTTTACTCACCCATAGCACTTTGGTGTCATATGGAGCACTTCCAGAGATGTTTTAGATTTGCGTTAGCGTTAGCGCGACTTCTAGCCATAGCTCGGGGCATATAATATATTCCCCAAGCATGTAATATGCCCCGTGCGGGCTCCAAATAACACAAACTTTAGCACTTTTCAAATCATAGAAGCTCAATGTCTTAGTCTACGCTTTCGTTTGAGTCAAAAGTGGCCTGTAATCCGAGATTTAGCCATAGTTTACAGCTTTGCGTTTCATGTTTGGGTCCCGGGAGCTGAGAGCACAGTCCGCACATGCGCACTGGCGTCCTCATCTACTCGAAACTATGGCTAAATCTCGGATTACAGGCCACTTTTGCTTCAAACGAAATCGTAGACGAAGACATCGAGCTTCTATGATTTGAAAAGTGCTAAAGTTTGTGTTATTTGGAGCCCGCACGGGGCATATTACATGCTCGGGGAATATATTATATGCCCCGAGCTATGGCTAGAAGTCGCGCTAGGCTAACGCAAATCTAAAACATCTCCGGAAGTACTCCATATGACACCAAAGTGCTATGGGTGAGTAAAACAACTTGTTTTATTACCGAAATAAGGCTCAGATTGTAAAAAAACGTTACTTCTCCTTTAAGTCCTGTGAGGTGACTGCTGTTTTTATTGCAGTGCCAACAGAAGGTCTGTAGAATATTCCAGAGAGTGAGGCTGCGTCCCATTCCTCTGTCTTACCTCTTCCCCTTTATCTACATCTTTGTCTTGCCCCTCGATACCGAGCTGAGAGGGCTCGGGGTACGAATGTTCCCCTAAGAAATGGGACACCGCTCGATTACGGTTTGCATCATCGTCCCTCGCCTCTACCTGAGCTGCTGCGTCTACAGAGGCGACAACAACTGACGCAAACAAACGTAAACAAATGTCAAGGATTATCGGGTACCTCAGCTCGACAAAAAACTAGCTTGTTTAAACGTGAACGTTCGATGAAAACGATAACGTTGACTAAACAGACATCACTACAATTAAAGGGATAGTGTGTTTTTTTTAAAATGTTAGTCTGTATGGGTTTCCTTCTAAAAGTTACGTGCGGTAACACCGGTTTACCTCTGACAGTTTGCGCTCAGCCCGGTTCTGCTCGCGTTCTGGAGCTCAGGTAATTAGGTCCGGTAAGTTCGCGGGGACTCGTAATAAAGCTTGTTTTTCTTCTCAAAACAAAACATTTGTCCGAAAGGTGAGATATTTCCGTCCCAAACAGTTGTCCATGAAAAATCCAGCAGCGTATTTTCGCATTCGCATATCTCATCTCGATTCGTATCACTGCGCGCCTATTACTTATTATTAGCCTGTTAACCTTTAGCGGAAGTGAACGACGGATGCGGATCCGCCGTAAGAGGAAGTTTACGAGTGAACAGGCAACAGGCAGCTAATGTGAGCGCAGTGATAGGAATCCAGACGAGATATGCGAGTGCGAAAATACGCTGCTGGATTTTTCGTGGACAACTGTTTGGGACGCAAATATATCACCTTTCGGACAAATGTTTTGTTTTGAGAAGAAAAACAAGCTTTATTAACAGCGGACCTAATTACCTGAACTCCAGAACGCGAGCAGAACCGGGCTGAGCGCAAACTGTCAGAGGTAAACCGGTGTTACCGCATGTAACTTTTAGAAGGAAACCCATACAGACTAACATAAAAAACATAAAAAAAACAACAACGCACTATCCCTTTAAAACAGCGACATCAGTTCACTAAAAGTAACGTAGAACATAAGCGTCATAATTGTAAACCTGCTAAACTGTTAATCAATAATTACAACTGCTGAAAATACATTTATGAGACTCCTTGGCTGGTCGATGTGACGCTGCCATCCTGATCCCAAAACCTGCCTGAGCTTGTAGTCGTACCCCTTCGTTCCAAGCCTGGTCGAGAGTTTACTTCGTTTCAAGGGGTATGTAGCCCGAGGTCGTGGCCTGAGCCCTTGATCAAAATTAGAATCGGGACACTCCTTGCCCTCACATGAACGCGCAAAACCAAGGGGTGGGGGTAAGACGAAGGGGTAAGACAGAGAAATGGGCCTAGGAGGCATCACAAACAGGTGCCCTGCTGAACTCATACTCTCCATAAAATAATAAAACAGCAATGTGTAACTTTCTGCAGGTGGAACGTCACCTGCATGAGTCCATGGAAATAGAAACTTAAAGGCAAATTAACGTTTTTTTACAATCTGAGCCTTCTTTCGGCAATAAAACAAGTAGTTTTACTCACCCATAGCAGTTTGCTGTCAATTGGAGCAGTATCGCAGAACTTATGTTGAGCCGTTCTGTCCTACCACTGATCCCGTATCCGTTAGCGTGAGTGCTCGGGGCACTGATTTGCGGTGTCCAAATAACACAAACTTTAGCACTTTTCAAATCACAGAAGATCGCTGTGCCAGGGCAGACTTTCAGTGGATTCCAAAACGGCCTGAAACCCGATATCGCAACAGTTCAGAGCGGTGTTAGCTTCTTTCGGACTAGCTGTGTTTACAAAACAGCTGAGTTCACGCATGCGCACTGTCCTCTCTGATGATGTCATCAAATGAAACTATAGCTGGATATCGGGTTTCAGGCCGTTTTGGAATTCACTCAAAGTCTTCCCTGACACAGCGATCTTCTGTGATTTGAAAAGTGCTAAAGTTTGTGTTATTTGGACACCGCAAAGTAATGCCCCGAGCACTCACGCTAACGGATACGGGATCATTGGTAGAACAGAACGGCTCAACATAAGTTCTGCGATACTGCTCCAATTGACACCAAACTGCTATGGGTGAGTAAAACTACTTGTTTTATTGCCGAAAGAAGGCTCAGATTGTAAAAAAACGTTAATTTGCCTTTAAAACCGTACTTTGGAACATTGTCTATAGACCTTGAGAGGAGAGGAATTACAATTGGTCACAGAATTCATCTTGCTGTGACACTTGATTCCACTTTGTCTTTCAAAAATCATATTAAAAAACTTGCCAATACTATCAAATATAATCTTAAAAATGTTAAACAAATCAGGTCTTTTATAACACTTGGTGCTGCTAGAATGTTTCTTCATTCAATGATTTTATCCCATATTGAATATTGCATCACAAGTTGGTCTCTTACCAATTTGAAAATAATTGAATCACTGTTTAAAAAATCTCTTAAAAACCTAATTCATTTCATGTATGTAATATTTTAAATAAGTACAATCTTTTAATTTTTTAAAATTGTATACATTTTAAGTATGTATGCTTCATTTACAAAGCGCTACATGGACTAACCCCACCCCCCATGTCTGTCTTTTTCAAACCTAAGACATGAAGTGGTCCGAAAAGCAGGGCCTCCTCCAGAGGAGACTGTGAGGTCCCCCACAGAAGAACCGCCTTTGGTCAGAACCCTCTCGCTGTGAGGGCCACTAACATCTAGAACAGTCTTCCTCTGCACATACAGGAGAGCCCTACACTGATCACTTTTAAAACACAACTCAAACTATGGCTGAAAACCAACCAGTCATGTGACACTAGAATTTTGTTTGTGCTGCTTGTTTTGTATGTTGTATTTGTTCATTAATTTGCATTGTCCCTATCAAATAAATAAATAAATAAAATAAAAGTTTTATGACACAGGGACAACATTTCCATGGAAACAAGCAGTAGTAGGTCCTCCTCCAGGCCAAATAAGTGTCAGGTTTGTAGGGATACAAGTCCAGTCGCTTATGGTAATTATGATCAATTATGACAGTGTTAACCTCTGACCTGGAAGATAATGAGGTTGGCTTCCAGGACCTTCTGTTGCTCCTTCTTGATGTCATCCGCAAGGGTCTGATTTCTCCAGGCCGCCTCCAACTCCTCTCCATAACGGAACAGCTCTGGGTTCTTCAGCTCTCCTACAAAATGTGCAGGACATCAACTACAGGTACAGGAGAACCGCCCTAGATCTTTGGATCGGGTGGAGATGATTGAAAGATCCAAAACAACTCGGCTTGTGCAAATGTTTTTTATTACCAAAAAACAGAATGAGCCAATTACAGACAAAAGGTCCAGGAGAACTCGGATTACCATCTGCGAGTCACTCAGAACAAAAGAATCTCCCTCTGTTTATAACTTCAATAAGGAGCTGAGATCTGACCACATCCCATGTCCGAGTACAGACCTTTACATTTCCATATCTGGGCTGTATTAACCTGGGAAATCCCAGGCTGCTTCCGTTCGTTCCGATCTGAAAGACAGCCTGGCGACTATGGCAAGTGAGCTCTCCCGATTCTGGGAGCCAATCAGAGAGCAGGGAGGGGTGGAAAGACGGTGACGCGTACTACGTGACAAACGGAAGCTTGTAGTTTGAACTGACAACTGACATGATTGGCTATGGGATACATATACGCCAAATGATAGACATTTGTAACGCCCAATAAACGGCCGTTGGCGATCGTAAACCACACCCTCGGTACGAGATATTTCGAAGGTGGCTCCCAGACCATATTTCACTTGTGATATGGTCAGGTGAAAACCAGGCAAGGGCTGTATGGCTCCTGAGCCTAAAACAGTGGAGCAGAAACTACAATCCAACTCCAGTCAAATGAAGCTCACAAGGCTAGCAGTTATAGGAGCAAATTTGGAGCCAAGTTCCATATTAGGAACAGAAATTTATTTACAGACAAAACAGTGAATTAAAGCAGCAGTTACAGAGAGAGGAGCCAATATTTCAGAGGAAACAGAGTTGATGGAGCTGGAAACGCCCCATATTCACTTCCTATTTGAGTAGCAGGTTAGCTATGTCCATTTCTATATACAGTCAGTGAGTCTCGTAAATTAAAATAGCGACATTTTTAGCGCAATCTGGCTCTGAATGTGAGCGGTGAACTGCTCATGTTTAACGAGGTTTCTTTGTAAATTTTTCAAGTCACAATATCTGAGTCCAGACATCGTCACAGCAGGTCGAGAAAAGAAAGAAAAGCAGAAAAGACGATTTCTTCCCACGCTGTTTGAAAAGAGCGAGTCTTTCGTCCCGTAGTCTGGAGCAAACCCTTTAGCTCCGGCGTTGGTCTTCCTTTAATTAGAACCTCCTGCTTCGACCCAAAGTCCATTTTAGAAAACTGCTCGAGCTTTAATATGAAATCTTCCTCCATTTAAAAAGTCGGGCCAGACAAGAAGAAAAAAGTGAACGGTTTAGACCTGGTTTAGACCTAGTTTAGACTTGGTTTAGACCTGGTTTAGACCTGGTTTAGACCTGGCTTGGACCTGGTTTAGACCTGGTTTAGACCTGGTTTAGACTTGGTTTAGACCTGGTTTAGACCTGGTTTAGACCTGGTTTGGACCTGGTTTGGACCTGGTTTAGACCTGGTTTAGACCACATTTGGACCACGTTTGGACCTGGTTTAGCCCTGGTTTGGATGGGGTTTAGACCTGGATTAGACCTGGATTAGACCTAGTTTAGACCGGGTTTAGAAAAAAGTGAACGGATTGCTAAACTTGACTTAACTCTAAATTGTATCTTGTGTCACTTATTCTAATCTGCTGCTCCAGGAGTTGCAGAAGAATCCCTGGGCTCACGAGTGCCTCTACCATGAGGCCAGGGAACTATGAGCCTCACCCGGCGCCTTTTCACCGCCGCTTTAACCTGGCGCCTTTACACCGCCGCATTAACCCGGTGCCTTTTCGCTGCCGCTTTAGCGCAGAATCTGTCACTGCTGAGCTACAGCACAGTCAGTCCATGTGAGGCACCAACGGCTGGTGCAGAACCGCACGCCGAAGACCAATATTTGAACGGTAAAAGTGAAAATTCAGTGATTTTGAATTAAAAAATGAATTAAAAGTTAAATAGAAAATAACTTCATAGCACTTTTATTTTTTCATTTTACTTTTTTTTTCTCTGTGATGACAGGTGAGGCCTCCAATCACCGCACGTCACTGTATACAGTATGGTTATAAGAGTACCACCTCAAAATAATATTACTGAAGTAAAAAAACAAAGTATGGCCAAAGAAATTACTTATTTAGTAATTAGTTAGTTAAAAAGTATTTGGGTAAACTACTGCTCAAGGAAGTAGTCTGGATGTAGCATGTGTTTTTTACAGTTTAGTTTCACCATAATATTTCTGGTGTAAGTCACGGAACCTGCTTATCTCCATGGATATCCAATCCAATCCAACTTTATTTCTATAGCATATTTTATAAACAGAGACAGTTTCCAAAGTGCTGCACATAAAATCAATAAAACGTAATAAAAACATGACTAAAATAGCAATAAATAAAGTGATAATAATAAAATAACTAAAAACAAAAGAAATTATAAAAAACACAGAGGACCACACAACTCACGCGGTATTAAAAGCCAGAGAATAAAAGTGGGTCTTAAGACGAGGCTTAAAACTCTCCAGTGTGGGGGCTGTTTTGACATGAGGGGGCAGAGCGTTCCATAACTTAGGGCCAACCACAGAGAAAGCCCTGGGCCCCCGAGTTTTAAGTCTAGTCTTAGGTCCCACGAGCTGGAGCTGGCCCTCTGACCTCAGAGCACCGGTCTGTAGATTTGGATGAGGTCAGAGATGTATTTTGGGGCCAGTCCATTCAAAGCTTTAAAAACAAACAATAAAATCTTAAAATCAATCCTAAAACGAACAGGAAGCCAGTGCAAAGACGCAAGAATAGGGGAGATGTGCTCATATTTCTTCCGTCCTGTTAAAAGGCGCGCAGCAGCATTCTGGACTAACTGCAGTCGATAACGTGCGTTTTGATTCATTCCAGAATGAAGTGCGTTGCAGTAGTCCAGACGAGAAGAAATAAAAGTATGCATGACGCGCTCAAAATCTGAAAAGGATAAAAAATATTTAATTTTGGCTAAAAGTCGAAGACGATAAAAACTGGATTTCACGACCGCATTAACTTGTTTATCAAGTTTAAAATCAGAGTCCATGTTATAGCGTCATCTAGAATGTTCCACAGTATGGCATTATAAACCGGTCTCTATGAAAACAAGTGGGCGGTGCCAACATGCCAATAATAGAGCTGAAGAGGCAACCCCGCTCACAGTGAGAACGCCTGCGAGACAGACAAGCATTTCAAGTTTTAGAATTTAAAATAATGACTTTGTTTAGAACCAAGGATCATTTTTCATCCTGAGATCCCATTACTAAAATTTGGTGCAGGGCTCCATCTACTGGCAGGAGAGGGAATTGCCATGGGGAAAAACAATTAAAGGTCCTATATTAATCGAAATTGACTCTTGTGGGCTTTAGGTCCTGTTATAAAGCTGTTTCCTCCTCAAAAACTGACCTGGAGTTGTGTTTTGTTTCATTCACATGTTTGAGTAACACTTTATTATTAGTCCGTTTACATCTCCAAAGCTCAAAATGCTCTGTTCCACCTTGTGATGTCATGAAGCTGTAGTTTTCAAGTTAACAGCTCCTTTTAACTTTAGTTCAGTAGAAATGGACAATTCCAGGGCTGAAATTATCCAAACAATTCTAGTGAAGGTGTGTGAAATATATTTTCTGAGTATTTTCTGTTTGAGTCTAAAGGCGTATTCACACCAGGAAAGTCCGATAGTTCACTTGCTTTGGGCCGGACCAAATATTTTAATTTTTTAAAAATTTTGTTGCGGTTCGCTTTCACACTGTACTTTTTTTGGAAGTGGACCAACATCTGTAAACCAAAGCCGTGTCCCAATTCAGAGAGTGCACATTTCGGAGCGTGGTTTGTTGGGGCCTCAGACTGCAGTCAAGACTGTGCATACTTGCGCGAAGTGTGCTTTTTCACGCACTTGGTCCACGCCCCTGCAGTCTTCAGCTCGCGTGTTAACTGTGCATGGGACAAAAAAGAAATGGGACAGCAGATGTCGCGCCGGATGTGACGTACAAGCCCTTCAAACCACGCTCTGAACTGTGCACTCTGGGAATTGGGACACGGTTAAAACCACGTGTGCTGAGGTCATTGGACAGAAATGAGCCGTGTCCAAACACGTGAAGGAGGAGAATCATGGCGTTGCGTGCTGTTTTCAGTGTCGTCATAGCGATATGGTTTGCTCAGTTTTTACAGTTCACACAAATATTTGAGCAGCATCGTGAGGTTTACACTATTTTACAATCAATTTCCAAACGACGAAGACACAGGACAAGATGGCTACGGAGGACAGCGCTCACGTCAACTTCTGACTCTTGCTCTTCACACAAAACGTAAGTAAGCCTCGTAAGTTTCGTTTCGTTTAGTTTCGTTTCGCCAGCCTCGGTTTCCCATAATGCTCGACATACGACGGGAGCTCGTTAAGTACAAAAAGCCAACTTGTGTCGGATCGAGTCCGGTCTGCATTCTCACCTCAAACGAACCGCACCAGGATTCGAATGGAACCGTGCCGAGACCGAGCTTTTTAGGTGGTCTCGGTTCTCTTGTTTGCTCCGGATTGAGATTTTTGTTTTTTATTCACACCAGCCCAAAAGGTCCGAATCAAAGGAGCAAACGAACTCTGGTTCTGGTTTAAACGAACCAAACAAGGCAGGTGTGAATACACCCTAAATCTGCAGGTTTGTGTGTCAAACATGTGAATGAAAAAAAACAAACACAACTCCAGGTGTGTTTGTGATGAAGAAACAACATTAAAATATTCAGTAGATCGTAATATAACATAACCTTTAAATGTGCACTAACTTTTCTGGTGGAGGGTCCGTCAAATGCTTTTCTCCATGGAGATGTTACTGTTTTGTCTGGAATGTTTCACAATATGGCATTAAACCGTTCTATCTTCATGGAGACCAAACCAGACAGTTACAGGTCAGATCTCTGGAGAGGCGACCCCGCTCACAGTCAGAATGTTGTTTTTCTTGGTATTTTTGAGCTATAAAACCACCTGTGATTGAATAAATATAAAGTAGAGCTGTTTAATGTCACACTGTGGAACATTCTTCTAATCCTTAACCACTGTAAGGCGCTTTGTGCTACAATTTTGTATGAAAAGCGCTTTATAAATATTGTTTGATTGATTGATTGATTCTAGGCAGAGCAGTGACATCTCCATAGAAACAAGCAGGTGATGGACCCCCAACCAAAAAGTTGCACAGTGCACCATTAAAGGAACAGTGCTCACTAGGGATGTCAACAATTAATCGACTTACAATTAATTGTCGATCAAGACGTTGGCCGAACAAAATGCATTAATTGTAACTAATTGCTAGAGGGCGCTACTCCTGAACACGAGATGTGAACCCACTCGCGAGAAAGACCATAGCGTTACATCATCTAACCCAGGGGTCGGCTGCGCTGTTGCGAGTTTTGTTGTAGTGAGAACGCTTCCGTGCGCTCTCAGGACTGGTTCCACCGCCTGGACTCCAGGTTCCACCAGTTCGTTTTGCGGAAACACTGCCACTACTTCCCGATGCGCATTGACCACCCAGAGAAGTGTGCGCTCGGACATGAGACGCACGACCGTGGCCCTTCTGGCATGTGCCCAAATGCCAGACCGCTCAGTCCTCACTGCTTCAGAGTCACTGAATGACTGAATGACTTTAGCTCTTTTCAAATCACAGAAGATCGCTGTGTCAGGGTAGACTTTTAGTAGATTCCATAACGGCCTGAAACCCGATATCCAGCTATAGTTTCATTTGATGACGTCATCAGAGAGGACAGTGCGCATGCGTGAACTCAGCTGTTTTGTAAACACCGCTAGTCCGAAAGAAGCTAACACCGCTTTTCTGTTGCGATATCGGGTTTCAGGCTGTTTTGGAATCTACTAAAAGTCTACCCTGACACAGCAATCTTCTGTGATTTGAAAAGTGCTAAAGTTTGTGTTATTTGGACACCGCAAATCAGTGCCCCGAGCACTCACGCTAACGGATACGAGATCATGAGTAGAACAGAACGGCTCAACATAAGTTCTGCGATACTGCTCCAATTGACACCAAACTGCTATGGGTGAGTAAAACTACTAGTTTTATTGCCGAAAGAAGGCTCAGATTGTAAAGAAAACACGTTACTTTTCCTTTATTGTTGATGCCTTAGTTCAAAATAAATGTTGAGAATGTCCTTAAAATAGCCTGGATTCACTGGTTTCATCATAATATGTAGACTAAATAACATTCTGTTATTTAATTTCTTCTGTTCCTTTTGATTTCAAGATTTCCATGCTGCAAGTGCAACAACTGAGCCAGTGCTCAATTTATTTTCCCTCAATTTATTTTCAATAAAGAATGTATTTTGTTAGCTTTGTTCAGCATCAATACATTTGTCTGCTTTTTACTAAGGAATAATTAATTGAGGAATATACAATATAATAATACTATGATGTATTTATGACTCAGTGTTATGTTACTATAGCTTATATTCTTAAAGACCCTATTGAAACACTAAAATTCAGGTGAAAAACGCCGCTTATCAGTTAATCGTAAGTCGATCGATAAGGTCAATCAACTATAGATTAATGAATTAATTGATAATTTGCATCCCTAATCCCTAGTGCTCACCGTTGATGTCTTCTCTTGTGGCAGAGGCTTTAAACTCCATGGCGTACAGATCGGACACTGTCACTTTAAATCCCTGTTTCTCCAGCTCCTTCGCCGCCACATCTCTCGCCGCCGCGTTGAATGAGTTCGGGCTCTGGTGAGCGTACACAATCAGCACAGACTTAGCTAGAAAAACAAAAACACATAGTTGTGATGAGGTTGTGGGTTCAAATCCCGAGACACAGACAATAATAACAAGAGAAAACATGTGGTGGTGATTCACTTGTCTCCTGAATTTAAAGGTCCTATATTATGCAAAAATGACTCTTTTGATCTGTTCTAATGCTGTTTCCTCCTCAAAAACACACCTGGAGTTGTGTTTTGTTTCATTCATTTGTTTGAGTAATACTTTATTATTCGTCTGCCTATATCTCCAAAGCTCAAAATGCTCCACTTTGTGATGTCATGAAGCTCGTATTATGAACATTTAATACTTGGTAGGTGAAAAAGATGCAAATAAAGGAAATGGTTTGATCTGAAACTCCACTGATGCTGTCTGAAGAAACCACCAGTAAAAACACGGAGTAAAATTACCAAAACTACCATCCAGAGACTAACGGTATTAACAATGGACAAGAATATTTGATCAAACTAAAGTATTTGAAAGTTTAGATACTGACAGCGGCATTTTGTTACTTCAGTAAAAGTACAGATACAGGAGCAAAACAAACAAAATTGTGAACTTTACTACAGATTATGACACATTTGTGGACTTCCATCCATCAGGTACAATACCACAGTGGAGAAAACTCGTCAGACATGTTGGACTGGAATGAAGTGAATGTGGATCTTATCCTCCTCCGCTCTGCTCACTGTTACCGACTTTTGAAAACAACAGTGCGGAAAATGTACGGCTCAACGTCCTGGACTAATGTAAAGGAGAATGCATCTGCGTCATCATCTTCTTATAAGAGAGTTTTTCCAGGCACTCAAAGTCGTTTTACACTTTCATGCATTATTCATTCACCAACTCAGACACTGATCGATACTAAAACTAGTATCAAAACGAGATACTCTTTTGAGCAGGTATCAATACTGAAAAAGTCACGTTCACGGACAGAAATGAACCTTTCCTGAAGTTTTAGAATGATCTTGAGCTGTATCAGAACAAGTATAAGAGCAGAGAGACTAGTATACACTCATAGACCTGGTTTAGACCTGATTTAGACCTGATTTAGACCTGATTTAGACCTGGTTTAGACCTGGTTTAGACCTGGTTTAGACCTGATTTAGACCTGGTTTAGACCTGGTTTAGACCTGATTTAGACCTGGTTTAGACCTGGTTTAGACCTGGTTTAGACCTGATTTAGACCTGGTTTAGACCTGATTTAGACCTGGTTTAGACCTGATTTAGACCTGGTTTAGACCTGGTTTAGACCTGGTTTAGACCTGATTTAGACCTGGTTTAGACCTGATTTAGACCTGGTTTAGACCTGGTTTAGACCTGATTTAGACCTGGTTTAGACCTGGTTTAGACCTGATTTAGACCTGGTTTAGACCTGGTTTAGACCTGATTTAGACCTGATTTAGACCTGGTTTAGACCTGATTTAGACCTGGTTTAGACCTGATTTAGACCTGGTTTAGACCTGATTTAGACCTGGTTTAGTCCTGGTTTAGACCTGGTTTAGACCTGGTTTAGACCTGATTTAGACCTGGTTTAGACCTGATTTAGACCTGGTTTAGACCTGATTTAGACCTGGTTTAGACCTGGTTTAGACCTGATTTAGACCTGGTTTAGACCTGGTTTAGACCTGGTTTAGACCTGGACCACTGAGGGATTAAACGGATATAAGACCACATGGGAACAGAAAAGAAAGTACTATGATTTAATGTTGAAAATCACATTCTATTGGCTGAATCAGGGGTGTCAAACATGCGGCCCGGGGGCCAGATCTGGCCCTCCAAGACCTTTAATCTGGTCCTCGGCTGATTTTCTATTAAAATATTTAAATTTTCTATTAAAATATTGGTAATTTTCTGCACCACTTTTCTGCTATTCCCAGAGCAGCACAAATGAAGACTCGCCTCTTTCCAAACGCTCTTAAAGGACCATCGCTTTGACTGTCGACTGTGACACCCTCATCAGCAAAATGTCAAAAATGAGAAAAGTGGATGCCGAGTGCAGGATTTCCCAAGGAAAATGGACTAATTCCTATTTATTCACGGAAGTGGATGGGAAACCTGTACGCTCAGTGTGTTTGCAACAAGCGGCGGTGCTCAAGGAATATAATATTAAACGCCACTACGAGACACGGTATTTCAAACAATACAATAACTTGAATGGAGTATTGAGAAGACAGAAGATAAACAAATTATTGCTGCGATTGAAAAAACAGCAGTCTAATAGATTTGCGTTTCTCTGGACAAATATTTGGACTTATTGCTGTTTTTGGGGTATATTTGCCATGAGTTTTCTGATCCGGCCCCTTTGGGATCAAAGTCGGCTGGATATGGCCCCCGGACCAAAATGAGTTTGACACACCTGGTCTAAATAAAGTGTTTTTTATTATCATTGTGGTATTGAAATCTTGAATTTTTAGTATCGTGACAGCTCTACTTTCACTTCCCTGGTGGTGAGTTACTAATGCCGCTACAGCTGCCCTGGGACAGACTAATGGAAGCCAGGCTGCCCCTCTGACCACCACACACAAGGACATTTAGCGGCAACAAAACTGAATAAAACATGAAAAAAGACTTATAGTACCTGCGTGTGCTGTTTATTTATAATCTATGACCCCCGAGGATCATTCTGTTATAATTTGGACATTTTAAATCATGATATTAATCTAAAACAATTTAATATAAGAAACAAGTCCGCTGAGTTCTACGTTAGAAAACTGTGGTGCCAGTGGGAGCTGATGGACCCCTCGTGTGGACAGCTGCACATCACACCCGAGCAGAGGAGATTTTGTTTTCATTTGTAACAAAATGACGACTGAATCCTCCGTGTATCACTGTTTAAGAAAATAAACCTGGAGAATGAAAGGGCAGAGCAGCACTGGTGAAAACTTACTATAAAGATTACTCAAATATGAATCACTCTAATTTACTACGGCTCTGGGGCCAATTGCGGCCCTCAGACCCTCAATCTGTTGCACGACCCAAATGACCACAGTTTTCTGCTGCAAATTCTGTTTAGTCATAGATTAAATAAGAAACAGTTTTGATACAAAGCAAACAGAAATGTACCAGTTCTTATCAAAGGTGTGGTGCAGTCAAACCTACGTCAAATAAAACTTTTTCAATGATTAATTAATTTTATTGTCCTGTGTTTAGGACTTTAGACTTAGACAAACTTTATTGATCCACAAGGGAAATTATTGGACACAGCAGCTCAAACATCACAAAATAATAACAAAGAGCAATAATATAAACTGTAATATCCATCCATCCATGTTCTTCCTCTTATCCGGGGCCGGGTCGCGGGGTTAACAGTCTAAACAGGGGCTCCCAGACTTCCTTCACCCCGGACACTTCCTCCAGCTCCTCTGGGGGGACCCCAAGGCGTTCCCAGGCCAGCCGGGAGACATAGTCCCTCCAGCGTGTCCTGGGTCTTCCCCGGGGCCTCCTCCCAGTGGGACATGCCCGGAACACCTCCAGAGGGAGGCGTCCAGGAGGCGTCCGGAACAGACACCCGAGCCACCTCAGCTCTACTCCGACCAGACCAGGTCTAAACCAGGACTAAACCAGGTCTAAACCAGGTCTAAACCGGGACTAAACCAGGTCTAAGCCAGGTCTAAACCGGGACTAAACCGGGACTAAATAAGAACTAAACCAGGTCTAAACTGGAACTAAACCAGAACTGAATGAGAACTAAACCAGGACTAGACCAGGTCTAAACTGGGACTAAACCAGGACTGAACCAGGTCTAAACTGGGACTGAACCAGGACTAAACCAGGTCTAAACCAGGTCTAAACCGGGACTAAACCGGGACTAAATAAGAACTAAACCAGGTCTAAACTGGAACTAAACCAGAACTGAATGAGAACTAAACCAGGACTAGACCAGGTCTAAACTGGGACTAAACCAGGACTGAACCAGGTCTAAACTGGGACTGAACCAGGACTAAACCAGGTCTAAGCCAGGTCTACTCCTCACCCTATCTCTAAGGGAGCGTCCAGCCACTCTGAGGAGGAAACTCATTTCAGCCGCTTGTATCGGTCATTACCCAGAGCTCATGACCATAGGTGAGGGGAGGAACGTAGACCGACGGTAAATCGAGAGCTTCGCCTTTCGGCTCAGCTCCCTCTTCACCACAACGGTCCGGTACAGCGACCGCATCACTGCCGACGCTCCATCGATCCACCTGTCAATCTCACGCTCCATCCTCCCCTCAGTCCTGAGAGGGGAAGACACCTTTTTCCGGTCGAGAACCATGACCTCGGATTTGGAGGAGCTGATTCTCCAAAAAGTAAATTGTAATAATACATTCTAAATAAGTAGCAATAAAAACAGCAAGAGACACATGTCAATAAGACATAATTATATAAATGTATAATTAAAATAAAAAAAGCAAATATGTAATAAAAATATCTCAGCTATACAAGAGGTCGTAAGGAAAAACGTGGAAAGATGAAATGATGACAGAACAGAGGGAGTATTAGGTAAGGGTGAGTTGTTGTACAGTTGTAGGGAGTATTATAGTATGAATGTAGTCCTGTACCTCTTGTATAGCTGAGATATTTTTATTAGTTATTTTCTATTTTATTTTTGTGTGTACATACAATTTTATTATTACCATTTATATTTTTACTTTGTTTTTATATTGTGATGTTTGAGCTCCTATGTCCAAATTATTTCCCATGTGGATCAATAAAGTTTGTCTAAATTTTGGTGTTTTTTACTTGTGTTTATATTCTGTGGTTTGTGTTTTGAATGTTTTAATTCTCCCAGACCTTTTTCCCAATGTGTTTATTTAAACTGCAAATGGCAAATAAACTGAACTGCGATCACCTTTAAGAAAAACAAACTGATGGAATATGAAAGAAAAAAGGAGAAGATCTGGTGCAAAGTCAAACACAGTCCCTGTGCTGAAGTAAAACAAAACACTGAATTAGTATTCACCAAGCACGAA
>JAVJIX010000149.1:135000-197500 GCA_036785185.1 Paratrypauchen microcephalus
CAGGTCTAAACCAGGTCTAAACCATGTCTAAACCAGGACTAAACTAGGACTAAACCAAATCTAAATCAGGTCTAAACCAGATCTAAACCAGGACTAAACTAGGACTAAACTTGGACTAAACCAGGTCTAAACCAGGACTAAACTAGGACTAAACTTGGACTAAACCAAGTCTAAACCAGGACTAAACTTGGACTAAACCAAGTATAAACCAGGACTAAACTAGGACTAAACTTGGACTAAACCAGGACTAAACCAGATCCAAACCAGGACTAAACCAGGTCTAAACTAGGACTAAACCAGGTCTAAACCAGGACTAAACTTGGACTAAACCAGGATTAAACCAGGTCTAAACCAGGTCTAAAACAGAACTAAAAGAGATCTAAACCAGATCTTAAAAAAAAGAAACGATCCAACTTGGCACTCAAGATGTTGCTTTGCCTGGAATTTTTCACAGTATGGTTTTAAACTTATGTATCTCCACGGCAACAGGCCAGGTCTGCGAAAAGGTGTGCCCAGTTTACAGTAGAAACACACCTAGAATTAAATAATGAGCTCGTTTAATTATATAAATGATATAATTAAATTATATAATGTCACACTGTGGGACATTTCAGGCAGAGCAATCTCCACAGAGAAAAGCATCTGACGGACATTCCACCAGAAAAGTTACACGATGCACCTTTAACAGAAAAAGTTGCACAGTGCAGCTTTAATAATTACTCTCTTAATTGATTAGTTTCCTGTACTATGCTATACTTTGTACAGTGCCGTGAAAAAGTATTTGCCCCCTTCCTGATTTCTGTGTTTTTTGCATATTTATCACTCAAAACATTGTCAGATCATCAAACCAATTTTAATATCACACAGAAACAACCCAAGGAAAGACAAAATTCAGTTTTTGAATGATGATTCCATTTATTAGTGCACAAAAAAAATCTAAACCTATCTGGCCCTATGTGAAAAAGTAATTGCCCCCTTAATCTAATAGCCAGTTGAGCCTCCTTTGACAGCAATAACTGTAACCAAACGTTTGCGATAATTGGTGATGAGTCTTTCACACCGCTGGGGAGGGATTTTGGCCCACTCTTCTATGCAGAATTGTTTCAATTCTGCCATATTGGAGGGTTTTCTTGTATGAACTGCCCGTTTAAGGTCACACCACAGCATCTCAATCGGATTTAAATCCGGACTTTGACTTGGCCACTCCAAAACCTTAATTTTGTTTTCTTTGAGCCATTCAGAGGTGGACTTGCTGGTGTGTTTTGGATCATTGTCCTGTTGCATGATCCAAGAGCGCTTGAGTTTGAGGGCACGAACTGATGGCCGGACATTCTCCTTCAGGATCTTCTGGTAAACAGCAGAATTCATTTTTCCGTCAATCACAGCAAGTTGTCCTGGTCCTGAGGCAGCAAAGCAGGCCCAGACCATCACACTGCCACCACCATGCTTTACTGTGGGCACCATGTTCTTTTTATCAAATGCTGTGCCATTTTTACGCCAGATGAAACGGGCTGCAGACCTTCCAAAAAGTTCAATTTTAGACTCATCGGTCCACAAAATGTTTCTCCAAAAGTCTTGAGGGTCATCAAGGTGCTTTTTGGCAAAGGTGAGACGAGCCTTTGTGTTCTTTTGTGAAAGCAGTGGTTTTCTCCTGGGAACTCTTCCATGGATGCCATTTTTGGCCAGTGTTTTTCTAATGGTGGAGTCATGAACACTGACCTTAACTGAGGCCAACGAGGCCTGTAGTTCTTTCGATGTGCGTCTAGGTTCTTTTGTGACTTCCTGAATGAGCCGTCGTCGCACTCTTGGAGTAATCTTAGTTGGTCGACCACTCCTGGGAAGGGTTGCAACTGTTCCCAGTTTCCTCCATTTTTGAATAATGGCTCTGACAGTGGTTCGCTGGAGCCCCAGAGCTTTGGGAATGGCTTTGTAACCTTTTCCTGAATTATAGACTTCTATCACTTTTTTTCTCATTTGTTCTTGAATTTCTTTGGATCGTGGCATGATGTGTTTGTTCTTGAGATGTTGTAGCCAACTTCACTTTGTTTGACAGGAACTATTTAAGTGATTTCTTGATTCAACACAGGTGGTGACAATCAGGTGTGGGTGTGGCATGTAGAACTGAACTAAGTTTTCTCAAAACTGTGGTTAGTCACAGTTAGTTTGTGATTTAACAAGGGGGGGCAATTACTTTTTCACATAGGGCCAGATAGGTTTAGATTTTTTTTGTGCACTAATAAATGGAATCATCATTCAAAAACTGAATTTTGTCTTTCCTTGGGTTGTTTCTGTGTGATATTAAAATTGGTTTGATGATCTGACAATGTTTTGAGTGATAAATATGCAAAAAACACAGAAATCAGGAAGGGGGCAAATACTTTTTCACGGCACTGTACATTATTAGTATTTTTGTATCTTGAGTACAATTCTTGGCTACTCTACCATCGAGAAAAACATTTGACCTCCTCCACCAGAAAAGTTACACAATGCGCCTTCAGCAGAAAAAGTTTCACAGTGCAGCTTTAATAAATACTTTTACTAGTACTTTCTTGTACTATAATTACTTTTGTGTCTTGAGTACACTTCTTGAGTACTCCACTCACCTCTGCTCGTGCCTGTACGATAAGTCTAACTTCCATGCACATACACACACCGTACACACACACACACCGTACACACACACACACCGTACACACACACACACCATACACACACCATGCACACACCGTACACACACACCGTGCACACACCGTACACACACACACACCGTACACACACACACACCATACACACACCATGCACACACCGTACACACACACCGTGCACACACCGTACACACACACACACCGTACACACACACTGTACACACACACCGTAGACACACACACACACACACCGTACACACACAAACACACACACACACATACCGTACACACACACACACACCGTACACACACCGTACACACACACCGTACACACACACACACCGTACACACACACACACCGTACACACACACACACACACACACCGTACACACACACCGTACACACACACATACCGTACACACACACCGTAGACACACACCGTGCACACACCGTACACATACCCACACCATACACATACACACACACACCGTACACACACACCGTGCACACACCATACACATACCCACACCGTACACACACACCGTAGACACACACCGTGCACACACCGTACACATACCCACACCGTACACACACACACACACACCGTACACACACACCGTGCACACACCATACACATACCCACACCGTACACACACACCGTACACACACACACCGTACACACACACACATACACACACCGTACACACACACACACCGTACACACACACCGTACACACACACACACACCGTACACACACACCGTACACACACACATACACACACCGTACACACACACCGTACACACACACCGTGCACACACCGTACACATACCCACACCGTACACACACACCGTGCACACACCATACACATACCCACACCGTACACACACACCGTACACATACCCACACCGTACACACACACCGTACACACACACACACCGTACACACACACCGTACACACACACCGTACACACACACCGTGCACACACCGTACACACACACACACACACCGTACACACACACACACACACACCGTACACACACACCGTGCACACACACCGTGCACACACCGTACACACACACACCGTACACACACACACATACACACACCGTGCACATACCGTACACACACACGCACACCGGACACACACACCGGACACACACACCGTGCACACACACCGTACAAACACACACACCGTACAAACACCGTGCACACACATACCGTGAACTAAACGCTGAGCTAAACCTGCTCAAAGTGAGTCTCCCCGGTGTAAAAGTGACTCTCCCCGGTGTAAAAGTGACTCTCCCCGGTGTAAAAGTGACTCTCCCCGGTGTAAAAGTGCGTTAAGCTCCCGTGGTGTTACGCACCCATCGCGCGCGCCGCTCCGTCCGCCGTCCCTCGCGCTCTCCGCACTTTTATACCGGAGCGCGGTTCGCGTGACTCCGGAGGAATGCGCAGGTCCAGCCCGGAAGAGCGGCCCCTCCTCCCGCTGCGTGCAGCAGGAAAAGAACTGGAGCTGGAGCTGGGTCTGGTTCTGGTTCTGGTTCTGGTTCTGGGTCTGGTTCTGGGTCTGGTTCTGGTTCTGGTTCTGGTTCTGGGTCTGGTTCTGGTTCTGGTTCTGGGTCTGGTTCTGGGTCTGGTTCTGGTTCTGGGTCTGGGTCTGGTTCTGGGTCTGGGTCTGGGTCTGGGTCTGGGTCTGGGTCTGGTCCCGCTCCTCTGGCCCCAAAAGACAAAAGCCAGTTTACAGGTCTGATCTGTGGAGAGGCGTCCAGCTCAACATTTCATCCTTGAATTGTTCTAAAAATCTCTGTAAAATACTACTGTACTAGAACTAGTATGTTAGACTCTGCTACTTTTACTGAAGTGATAAAACTGAGGACTTGTTCCACCGCTGCCATAGAAACAACCCTCCAGCTGAAAAGTTACACAATGCACCTTTAAACTGTGAGATAGTGACAAGTCCGGGCCCCTCCACCACCATCCGGTGTGGTCCCTCCACCACAGGTCCGGGCCCCTACACCACATCACTGGGCCCCTCCACCACAGGTCCGGGCCCCTGCACCTGTCGGGAGCCGCGGGTTAAAATGATCTGCTGCTTTCATTCATTATTCATATAGTTTTACACAACAACCACTGTCCAGGGCATCTGATGTAACTGTAGGAGACGGTGAGGAGAGGAAAGAGCCCGGTGGGAGGAGGGGGGGCCGATGGATATGCTTAAAGTTATATCGTGGAACATTCCAGGGAAAGCATTAGGCTAGCTCACTGTGTCTCAAAACATTTTATTTTATATTTTATTTATTTATTATATATATATTTTTTTGCTTTTATTGATAAAACAAGAAATTCAATTTGTCAACTGGACAAAGTTTGTTTGGTCGAAAACGTTTCGCTGCTCATCCGAGAGGCTTCGTCAGTTCTGTTTACTTTTACTTTACAGTTTACTTTTATTGTAAACCATAAAATAAACACCCTATTAAAATTCAAATTTACTAAAGATATCCTGATTATTTTTACATGTGGAATGCTTCAGTTTGTGGTGTTCAAAGTTAGCATTAGCGTTAGCATTAGTGCTAGCACTGAGACACAAACGTCTCTCTTTCTAAAAACAGAAGAGTCCACTGCTGAAGTATTAATTTTATTTGTGTATTTTTTAACATGTTTTTGTTAGCTCCCTGTCACTGCCTGATCTTTAAATATTTATTAATTTCAGCACAACTTAGCAAAAACCCGGAAATAAAACAACAGGAAGTAGTGATGCTAACAGAGCAACCAGTTTTGCTCCAAATCTGTAAATCTGTAAATCGATACCAGACCAGTGAAAGTTTCCATTGTGTGATAGTGAACGCCGTCTCCTGGAGTGTGAACGCCGTCTCCTGGAGTGCGAACACCATCTCCTCGAATGTGAACGCCGTCTCCTGGAGTGTGAACGCCGTCTCCTGGAGTCTGAACGCTGTCTCCTGGAGTGTGAATGCTGTCTCTCCGAGTGTGAACGTCGTCTCCTCGAGTGTGAACGTCATCTCCTGGAGTGCGAACGCTGTCTCCTTGAGTATGAATGCCGTCTCCTCGAGTGTGAACACCATATCCTGGAGTGCGAACGCTCTCTCCTGGAGTGTGAACGCCGTCTCCTGGAGTGTGAACGCTGTCTCCATGAGTATGAACGCCATCTCCTCTAGTGCGAACGCCATCTCCTGGAGTGTGAACGCTGTCTCCCCGAATGCGAATGCCGTCTCCTCGAGTGTGAACGCCGTCTCCTGGAGTGTGAACACCGTCTCCTCGAGTGCGAACGCCCTCTCCTCGAGTGTGAACGCCATCTCCTTGAGTGTGAACACCGTCTCCTCGAGTGCGAACGCCCTCTCCTCGAGTGTGAACGCCATCTCCTTGAGTGTGAACGCCGTCTCCTCGAGTGTGAACGCCGTCTCCTCGAGTGTGAACGCGAGTCTCCTCGAGTGTGAACGCGAGTCTCCTCGAGTGTGAACGCCTTCTCCTGGAGTGTGAACGCCGTCTCCTCGAGTGTGAACGCCGTCTCTTCGAGTGTGAACGCCGTCTCCTCGAGTGTGAACGCCGTCTCCTGGAGTGCGAATGCCGTCTCCTGGAGTGTGAACGCCGTCTCCTGGAGTGTGAACGCCATCTCTTCGAGTGTGAACGCCGTCTCCTGGAGTGTGAACGCCGTCTCCTTGAGTGTGAACGCCGTCTCCTCGAGTGTGAACGCCGTCTCCTGGAGTGTGAACGCCGTCTCCTGGAGTGTGAACGCCGTCTCCTCGAGTGTGAACCAGTCTCCTCGAGTGTGAACCAGTCTCCTCGAGTGTGAGCTGCAGACAGTCTGGAGACACACAGCTTCATTTGGCTCAGATGTTTGGACCGGTTTGAGCGGATTATCCCGGATCAGGAGGTCCAGACCGGATCAACACGAGGAGGAGACCACACGGAGACTGAATATTTCATTATGAAGACTTACATTCTAAATATGCAGCTGTTCTGAGTGGTTTGAGAAGAATTCAGAGGTATAGTCTAAACCAAACCTGGGGCATTGTCCAGTTCCAGCACCACACACGACCCTTTGATTGACTCTGACCGGCCCGTTTAAGCTCATTTGGAATTACAAAATAAATATATTGTATAATTTTTACCTCATGCCTGGACTAAAGCTGCGTTGCTTTTATTTTAGAGGTGTTTTTTTTTATTTACATTTTTTGTAAGGTGACCTCACTTTTCATAACATAAACTCTTCCCAGTCTTACCAGTGCGTCAAAACATCCAACCATCCATTTTCTTCCTCTTATCCGGGGCCGGGTCGCGGGGTCAATAGTCTAATCAGGGACTCCCATACTTCCTTCACCCCGGACACTTCCTCCAGCTCCTCCGGGGGGACCCCAAGGCGTTCCCAGGCCAGCCGGGAGACATAGTCCCTCCAGCGTGTCCTGGGTCTTCCCCAGGGCCTTCTCCGGTGGGACGTGCCCGGAACATGCCAGAACAGGCCAGAGCACCAAATTCCTGGGGGTGCACATCAGTGAGGACCTCTCCCGGACAAGGCCCTGGGTCCGAATGATGTGCAATTTCCAACTTAGACTCTTAGACGAATACCCCACGTGATAGGTGGGGTGTGCAGTCAATCTGTGGCGGGACGTAAAACCTTTCTTGTGCTCTCATAGGTCTGTGAGCTGTCAACAAGGCGGGACCAGGTGCTGGGACTGGGAGTGCTTTGTGACATAATACTGGGACTGGGAGTGCTGAATCTAGACACTTTGTGACATATTTCATCTTTTTTAATATAAGTATATTGCATAAGTGTTGGTGCTGAACATCAAATGTTTGTTTTATTTTATTTATTATTTTATTATATGCTCTACTACAATGCATGATTGAATGACCTGTCACCCACGAAACATATTGGAATAAAAAACAACAACAAAAAAACTTAATACACTGTTGTTGTGGTGGTGGCTATTTTTAGAAAGGATGTGCTTTTGATGTCTGCTGAGGGCTGTATGATTATTTGTGTATGAACAAAATGACACTTTGTGACAACCCCTGTAACATTATCTGTCTTGGTCCTGCTTGGAATCAATAAAAAGTTTTATTAAACTATTGTTGTTTGTTACTTTTAGAAATGGCATGTTTGACACCAGGTGAGGTCCCTATGACGGGAGATTGATTTATGGTAGTCTAAATGTTTTAAGACATTAATGAACGTGCCACACAACCACTGAGCACTAGGCTACAAAGCTGTGCAAAGAACATTACATATCATAATTACTGAAATCACACTTGTTCACACATCTGTATAAAAATATAAGATTACTAAATGACACAACACACTGTTATAGTAATTCAAGACACTTTAATGATTAAAGTGCATGATGTAAAGAAAACTAAACAGTATAAGGCATATTTAAGTCATTAAAAGACATCAGTACAAAATGATGTCAGTGCACATGTTGCATTATGGGTCAAACAGGAAGGGAGTAGAAAGGAAACATCTATGGAGCAGGGCATTTAAGTGTAAGAAGACTGAATATTATTTACAATAAAGACAATAAAATAAATAGACAGTGAGACAACAGACAAAGCAGGTAGCGCAAATAAAAAGTGTAACAGTGCAGTTGCAGGCAATAAAAAAAATAAAAAAAAATAAGTAATACAATAAATAAAGACAATGAATAGACAGTGAGACAACAGACAATAAACTTGCAGTTACACAGTAACAGTAACAATGTAATAGTAATAACAATGGGAAGAATCAATATGATGGAAGTATAAATAGTATAAAACAGTAAAACACTTAATAAGAAATAAATAGTATATAAATACTTATAATAAAATACTTAATAACAAATAACAACATGGTGGTAACAGACAGAGTAGAAAATGTTACAAAAAATAATAATAAATATACAATATGTACATAGTCTGCTCAGACAGACTCAGAGGCCTGTTCTTGGAGTTCGTCCACTGCCTTCTTAAAATCTGCGAAGGTCTCAAAAGTTTTTCCAGAAAGTCCCTTTGATGTAGACGATTTGGACACTTCCCAGTATGTTTTTTTCTTATATTTTTTGTGGCCTTGTGTGGGTTGGGCACAGAGTGTGCAAAGCAGGATGGGCACGCATCTGTGACTCCAGCTATTACCTTCTTCATAAGCTTGGGGTCTCTCAGCCTGCTGTCGGTCTGTGCGGGCGTAGGTGTCCTGGCCTCCTTGTTTGTCTTCAGGATGCACTGTTGCCTGTCTTTAGGCACACTTGGGTCCAGAATGCACAGAACAGGCATCAAAGGATCCATTCTCTTCTGGGAAGACAAAGACTGTAAGCTCACTTCAATGTTTGGATAGAAATTATTATATTATTTATTATATTGTTCTATTGCATGCTACTTTTTCCCACTGTTCTTGATCTGTGCGTTGCATCACTGGAATTTCCCCACTGTGGGACTAATAAAGGCATATCTTATCTTAAATCCCTCCCATGCTGCAGGATTATATTATAACTATACTGCTATATCATAATAACTTATGATAAACACGTGTATTATATATTATTATATATATTATAACATATTATGACTATAATACTATATCATAAGCTGTATTAAAGGGATATGCCACCCCCAGGTCAAACTTGGGCATCTCCCCACAGTCCAGAGACTAAAATAAGTGGTGGAAAGCATTTTCCTGCTCACCCAGCCATTGTCCGAGTCTGTCGCCACTGACCGCCGCGGTATCTGCTGCTCCTCCGCCTTAGACTGGAGTCTAACGACGCCAGAGAAAGATTTCGGCCAAAAGGAATTAATTTGCTCGATGCGTTTCCCAATTACTTTGTGTGTAGTGCGCATTCATATCGAGTGCAAATAAATCTACAAATCAACACGGAGAGCTTGCCTTGGTCATTTTGGGTGGGAACTATTTTCCAGTGCGGACGAATACAGTCGAATCACGCACCACGTTGTGCAACAGGGGAACTCCCTTCCTGGTGCGTAACTGGGATTCCCCTGGCAGCGTGCTGCGTGATTCGACTGTATTCTTACGCACTGGAAAATAGTTCCCACCCAAAATGACCAAGGCAAGCTCTCCGTGTTGATTTGCACATTTATTTGCACTCGATATGAATGCGCACTACACATAAAGTAATTGGGAAACGCATCGAGCAAATTAATTCCTTTTGGCCGAAATCTTTCTCTGGCGACGTTAGACTCCAGTCTAAGGCGGAGGAGCTGCAGATACCGCGGCGGTCAGTGGCGACAGACTCGGACAATGGCTGGGTGAGCAGGAAAACGCTTTCCACCACTTATTTTAGTCTCTGGACTGTGGGGAGATGCCCAAATTTGCCCTGGGGGTGGCATATCCCTTTAAGTCCCAGACCAATCCACAGGTCTCCAGTACATAACCCTAGACTCCAGTAGGCCAATGACAGCGACAACTGTCTATCGTATTTACGTCTGTGAGCTCTCCTATCCCTCTACGTAAAAAAACAAAGTAGCTTTTGTGTCACAAAGCGGTCCGTTTTAAATTATCACGCTATCCAAAAATAAATACGCTTCTTACCTTAAACAGTCGAATCAATCTCTCCTCTTGTCCTCTCCTCTCCGTGGTAAACGCTCTGAGAGGTTTATCATTTCGCAGGTCCCGGCACGGGGGGCCCCGCCCAGCTCAGAACGCTAGACGATCCCGAGCCGCGATTGGCCGGGAAGGATAGACGGGATAGACGAAGGGATGCTCCCATTGGACGTCTACGTTGAGTGTGAACGCTGTCTCCTCGAGTGTGAACGCCCTCTCCTGGAGTGTGAACGCCATCTTCTGGAGTGTGAACGCCATCTCCTTGAGTGTGAACGCCGTCTCCTCGAGTATGAACACCGTCTCCTGGAGTGTGAACGCGGTCTCCTCGAGTATGAACACCGTCTCCTGGAGTGTGAACGCTGTCTCCTCGAGTGTGAACGCCGTGTCCTGGAGTGTGAACGCCGTCTCCTGGAGTGTGAACGCCGTCTTCTCTAGTGTGAACGCCGTGTCCTGGAGTGTGAATGCTGTCTCCTCGAGTGTGAACGCCATGTCCTGGAGTGTGAACGCCGTGTCCTGGAGTGTGAACACCGTCTCCTCGAGTATGAACGCTGTCTCCTCGAGTGTGAACGGCATCTCCTGGAGTGTGAACGCTGTCCCCTCGAGTGTGAACGCCCTCTCCTGGAGTGTGAACGCCATCTCCTTGAGTGTGAATGCCGTCTCCTGGAGTGTGAACGTCATCTGCTGGAGTGTGAACACTGTCTCCTCGAGTGTGAATGCCGTCTCCTGGAGTGTGAACACCGTCTCCTCGAGTGTGAACGCCATCTCATGGAGTGTGAACGCCATCTCGAGTATGAACGCCGTCTCCTCGAGTGTGAACGTCGTCTCCTGGAGTGTGAACGCCGTCTCCTTGAGTGTGAACGCCGTTTCCTTGAGTGTGAATGCCGTTTCCTGGAGTGTGAACGCTTTTTTACATTTTACATTTTTAACACCTGGCTCACCCGCAGAGCGTCCAGCATTGCGGGTGACCCGAGCCACCCCTCACACAGCCTGTTCAGCCTCCTGCCCTCGGGGAGAAGGTACCGGAGTCTCCGGGCTCACTCCACCAGACTGTCAAACAGCTTCATCCACCAGACTGTCAAACAGCTTCGTCCACCAGACTGTCAAACAGCTTCATCCACCAGACTGTCAAACAGCTTCGTCCACCAGACTGTCAAACAGCTTCGTCCACCAGACTGTCAAACAGCTTCATCCACCAGACTGTCAAACAGCTTCGTCCACCAGACTGTCAAACAGCTTCGTCCACCAGACTGTCAAACAGCTTCATCCACCAGACTGTCAAACAGCTTCGTCCACCAGACTGTCAAACAGCTTCGTCCACCAGACTGTCAAACAGCTTCATCCACCAGACTGTCAAACAGCTTCGTCCACCAGACTGTCAAACAGCTTCGTCCACCAGACTGTCAAACAGCTTCATCCACCAGACTGTCAAACAGCTTCGTCCACCAGACTGTCAAACAGCTTCGTCCACCAGACTGTCAAACAGCTTCATCCACCAGGCTGTCAGGAGGCTGAACTCTCACCCCCACCCCCCATATTGGCATAACCTGTATTCCATAAAAAAGACATATCACGCTAGACACTTTAAAAAACTGCTGCTAAGGACTACTGTTGCACTGTTGCACATTTACTACTGGAATTTTACTACTGTTGTTTCCTACTGTTATTGTACTGGAATTACTACTGTTGCACATTTATTTTTATCTTTATTTCAATGCACATTCTATTGCACATTACCATTTCACTGCTGTATCTTCCATTGCACATTTTGATGCACACTGCACATTTTTGGACATCTGTATATAGGTATTTATTTATTATGTTGCACTGTTTTAAGATTTTAGATCCTAGACTTTAGTTTAACTTTAGATCTCTGTCTTAGATAGTTTTTGTTGTGTTTTGTCTTTATATTGTATTTTGTACACTGTCTTTTTGCACTACTTGGCCAGAGAGAAATGAAATTTTGATTCACTGTATGTTGAACACATATGGCAGAATTGACAATAAAGCTGACTTTGATCTTTTTGATCTTTGAACATTGCATCCTAACAATACAAAGAAATACAATTATTATTATGCAGAACTGACTTAAGCATTTTGGCCCGACCCTCCACAATATTTTCTGTTTCTCCTGTGTCCTTTGGTAAGGTAAACACTTTCACCAGCAGCAGAACCCCGGGCTGACTCACCTGTGTCCAGTCTTTTAGAGGTTATCAGAAGATCATTTGAGTACATTTATTTATTTAAGATTAGAATATTGAGTATTGGTATAGAAAAAAAAAAGCCCCTCCAACTTGGTATTGTATCAACACCGAAATTGTGGTATCGCCCATCCCAAACTTGTAGTTCTTTACAGTATCACTCATCATTTGCTGAAACAAACAAAAACAGTGTCCAGACGTCTTTTAAGGTCCTTTAAACCTTTAAAACTTTATAACGTTCTAGTCTCTGTCTTTTCATGGACACATAACAACAACAATAAAAGTGAAATGATGAAGATATTCGCAACTCAAATTTCATAATATTTATTTTGACTTAAACATTTTAAATTTAAGATGTGTGAAGAATCCCTCAGTCGTCCAGGTAGAATCCACGGTAAAGGGAGAAATTCAATTTGTCAACTGGACAAAGTTTATTTGGTCGAAGACGTTTCACAGCTCATCCGAGCTACTTCGTCAGTTCTGGCTAGATATAAGCAGGGTCCACAGCACTCTAGCCAGAACTGACGAAGCAGCTTGGATGAGCTGCGAAGCGTCTTCGACCAAATGAACTTTGTCCAGTTGACAAATTGAATTTCTCCCTTTACCATTTTAAATTTAACCAGATTTTGCAGTTGATGGACGGAGCTCATTGGGCTGTAAGAGCTCAGACCTCAGGGTCAATCTGGATTATCTTTGACTCTAAAGCAAAACTGTGAAGGATTTAAATCTGGGGTGTCAAACTCATTTTGGTCCGGGGGCCGTATCCAACCTACTCTGATCCCAAAGGGGCCGGATCAGAAACTTCATGGCAAATATACCCCAAAAATAGCAATAAGACCAAATATTTGTGCTGAGAAATGTAAATCTATTACAGACTGCTGTTTCTTCAGCAATAATTCGTTTATCTTCTGTCTTCTCAATTCTCCGTTCAAGTTATTGTATTGTTCGAAATGCCGTGTCTCGTAGTGGCGTTTAAGATTATATTCCTCGAGCACCGCCACTTGTTGCAAACACACCGAGCGTACGGGTTTCCCATTTACCTCCATGAACAAATAGGAATTAGTCAGTTTTTCTTGGAAAATCCTGCACTCGGCGTCCACTTTTCTCATTTTGCTGATCAGGAAGGTTTTTATTGTCATATGAGTGAACAGGTTCACAACATTAGGAACTTGCTTCGATACCTAGAGCGGACAGACACTCCGAGCACCAGGGCTGCCATTCGCGGCGCCAACTTGGTTGCAGAGTAGAAAAAGATGCAGTACAATCAATGACAATTTAACAACATGTAATGACAGAAAAACAATTGGAGATATAACATAAGGTGATCTTTTTTGTTGGTTACATAAGGAAGGATGTGGGGGGGGTCAGATTGGAAATCGATGAAGTTGATTGAACCGAGAGCAGAGGTCAGACCTTCTAAAGACAGGGAATTTCTACTATTATTTCTGTTTTCAGTGACAGTGTAAGAGTGTGTGCCATGTTTATGTCGAGTCCAGATAACAGATGGCCTTGGAAGTGTTTATGCAGGGAGGCGAAGTCAAAACACAGATAACCATTGAAGCCAGATTTTCACAGGAAGACATAATAATAATCCAGGGGGGTTAATTTAATTTAGAAATACATTTTTAGAGACCCAGGTAAATAATTTAGACTGAGCTCGGGTGCCAGACCCCCATCTTCACATCGCCATGAAGATTCATGAGAGATCTCATTAGTTCCTCTTGGCGCACAGACTGCGCTGCGTTTGCTTTACACAGTTCTGTCACCATCCCCGTGATGATATCCAAACGTCGAGATGTTTCCTTTGGTTGAAATCCTTCCAAAAGGACCTCAACCTGTCCCACTTTCTGATGTAATCCTTTCACAAGATCTCCAACCCCTTCACAATGGCTCGAAATTTCGGCAGACAGCTTAGGGGATTCTTTACAAGCTGCCAGCTTAGAAATTATGCGATAGATCATGGACAATCCCAGGCCAATTAACAGATGTCCAGCTATCAGAAATCCAAATACGTAAATATCCTCCACATCCTCCAGGTACATTGGTGCCAAACATACGACTTGCCACGCACGATACGAGTCCCTCGCATATTCAGCAGCAAAAGTACCATCCGGACACGCCGCTTCTCCCGGAGCGGCACTCCTCCGTGAAAAAAGAGTATCAATAGCGCTGAGGGTCCAGCTGATCACATCCATCTTTTTGAAATTTGGAAAATCTGCTCCAAAAAGCGAGAAAAAGACAAAAACAAGAGAGGCACGCAGACAGCAGGAGCAATAGATAAGAGAGGAAAAAGAGAGACGTCTGCTCGCTCTCAGGGTGTGGGCAGAGACTAAGGTGGATGATGAGGGTGGATGGTCCTTTAAGAGCGTTTGGAAAGAGGCGAGTCTTCATTTGTGCTGCTCTGGTGGGAGGGGCCACGCACAGAGGCGCTGGAGACGCTAAAATACAATTAAAATATTCTAATAGAAAATCAGCCGAGGGCCAGATTAAAGGTCTCGGAGGGCCGGATCCAGCCCCCGGGCCGCATGTTTGACACCCCTGATTTAAAGGCTCCACAGGAACAGAGACCAACGGGAACATCATGACTACTGACAGGTGAAGGGCCGACAGGTGAAACTTGTGACAGGTGAAAGCACGGACAGGTGAATAAGTCGTGGCTTTATCAGGGCATCACAGGACCAGAGTGTAGCACCCGCCCACCACCAAAACAGACTCAAAAAACTGAAAAAGACAAAGAAAACTCCCTGAGACTTGCCTTCTGTCATGTTTAGTTGGAGATTTGAGTCTGTTTCTTAAAGGAGAATTTTTACAAAGTTGTTTTACTCACCCATAGCACTTTGGTGTCATTTGGAGCATTTCCAGAGATGTTTTAACGTGAGCGATCGGGGCACGACGTTGCAGTCACCAAAATAACACAAACTTTAGTACTTTTCAAATCATAGAAGCTCAATGTCTTAGTCTACACTAAGTGGCCAGTCAAAAGTGCTCTAATCTGAGATTTATCCATAGTTTCGAGTAGATGAGGAGGACAGTGCGCATGTGCTCAGTCACAGCTGATTTGCAGATAAGAAGACGCTCAGAACTTTTCTGTTGAGAGCGACACATGGCAGAAGATTCGGACTTCGACACTGAAGAGGAGTTATTTGAGTATGATGGCCGTCCCTATCGTATTGAGCCTGAGTATACGGATGAGGAGGTGTAAGAAAGAATGAAGCGGAGACAGTTTGAGGAGCACCAGAGAACAGCCATCGGTTTCGCATTACTTCTCAGAATTATGCGTTGAATCCGCTGGCCTTCTTTCTTTTCCTTTGCTGGTAAAAAATCGTCCTGACTGAAGTGGGTACTACAAACACGATGGTCCAAACGTCTTACAGCTTTGCCTTTCATGTTTGGGTCCCGAGAGCTGAGAGCGAAATCAACTGTGACTGAGCACATGCGCACTGTCCTCCTCATCTACTCGAAACTATGGATAAATCTCGGATTAGAGGCACTTTTGACTCAAACGAAAGTGTAGACTAAGACACTGAGCTTCTATGATTTGAAAAGTTTGTGTTATTTTGGTGACTGCAATCGCCTGCCCCGAGCACTCACGTTAATGGATATCGCTAATCTACGTAAAACATCTACGGAAATGCTCCAAAAGACACCAAAGTGCTATGGGTGAGTAAAACAACTTGTTTTATTACCAAAATAAGGCTCAGATTGTAAAAAATGTTAATTCTCCTTTAATGTAAATAAGTCAATTTTGTATAGCACTTTTCACAGATAAAAATCAAGTGCTTCACATAAATACATTGAAACAGAGATAGAAACATGAGTTTGTGTTAATGTCATGAAGTTCACAGTGAGACAGAGGGGACCTGACCACACAAAAGTTCTAAAGCAGGATGTTGTTGGACCCTCCACCAGACCTGAGCCTCTGAGCCAGAATCCCGGTCTCGTTCCCTGAGGACTGGCCCCTCGGAGCAGGTTTGAGCAGGTCTGAGTTTCTCTGAGACCACCAAAGCAGCACCTTCAGCAGATGAAACTGGAGATAAACTCAGCGCAGAAGGGCTCATAGTCCACTCTGGTCTGATCTACATTATAGTGCGGTTTCCTTCCTTCCATTCGGATCATTTCAGACCAGGAACTGTCAATCTCTCTGATAAGCTTTGGAGAAAGAAAGAAAGAAAGAAAGCTATGCCTTTATTAGTCCCACTGTGGGGAAATTCCAGTTCTGCATTTAACCCATCCTGTTATCAGGAGCAGTGGGCAGCACATTACTGCGCCCGGGGACCATCTCCATGATCTTCTTGCTTCGGCTTGGTCAGGACCAAAGCTGGAGTACCTATGGTGCATGTTTTGGGTTGGTGGGGGAAACCGGAGTGCCCGGAGGAAACCCACCCAGACACGGGGAGAACATGCAAACTCCACACAGAAAGGCCCAGGCGACCCGGGGATCGAACCAAGACCATGCATGTAGACAGACGAATAATAAACGGTTACTCAATGTGTGAATGAAACAAAACACAACTCCAGGTCTTTTTTTGAGGAGGAAACAACATTCTAAAAGGATTTAAACCTCACAGGAGTCAACTTTGTGACTAGGGATGCAAATTATCGATTAATTCATTAATTGATAGTTGATTGACCTTATCAATCGATTAACGATTAACTGATAAGCGACGTTTTTCACCTGAATTTGAGTGTTTCAATAGGGTCTTTAAGAATATAAGCTATAGTAACATAACACTGAGTCATAAATATATCATAGTATTATTATATTGTATATTCCTCAATTAATTATTCCTTAGTAAAAAGCAGACAAATGTATTGATGCTGAATAACAAAATACATTCTTTATTGAAAATAAATTGAGGACGTTTTTTGTAAAACCTCCGTGATA
The DNA here is from genome assembly GCA_036785185.1 of Paratrypauchen microcephalus. Taxonomy (NCBI): domain Eukaryota; kingdom Metazoa; phylum Chordata; class Actinopteri; order Gobiiformes; family Gobiidae; genus Paratrypauchen; species Paratrypauchen microcephalus. The sequence goes on from JAVJIX010000149.1 coordinate 152,276, forward strand.
TGAAATGATAAAAAAAATGAATTGATCGGGGAAAACATTTCACTCACACACACGCACAGTCGCACACACACTGGCACACGGGCCGGACAGCGGGCTGCTTCCACTGCGCTTTCACGTGGAGCCTGTTACGGCCCGGAGCGGAGGAGCACGTGCAGCGCGCCGCGCACGTGTTCTCGCAGACAGCGGGACGCGGAGAGAACCAAGCCGCAAAAATTGGGTTTGCAGGAGAACATTTTGCACTGCTTCTAGATCCGGCCGCAGATGTAACGCTATGGTCCTTCTCGCGAGTGGGTTTGCATCTCGTGTTCACATTCCAGAGTAGCGCCCTCTCCTCTAGCGATTAGTTACAATTAATGCATTTTAATCGACCAACGTCTTGATCGTTGTTGACATCCCTATTTGTGACCTGCGTGAAGTTGGCCCCCCGTCAAACGCACACCTACACAAAAACTATGTCAATCGTTTGTGCTGCGTTTGTGTTGCAAAAAGTTTCGTTTGTGCTGCTTTAGTTTTTGAGATATTAACGATTATGGTTCTTTTCTTCCGATGACGTCACCCCGCCCCCACATAATGTTAAAACGTGCAAAAAATGCAAACTGTTACATAGATTTTGTCTGTTTTGTTTGTGCTGTCGTGTGCCGTTAATATTTGCAATGCAATCAGCGAAATAAGTAAATAATAATAAAAAAATAAAAATAAAAAAACGCAAAAAGTAAAATATTAACGGCACACAACAGCACAAACCAAACAGACAAAATCTATGTAACAGTTTGCATTTTTTTGCACATTTTAACATTATGGGGGGGGGTGACGTCATCGGAAGAAAAGAACCATAATCGTTAATATCTCAAAAACTAAAACAGCACAAACGATTGACACAATTTTGGGCAATTTTAGAGCATTTTTAAGCTTCGTGGGGGGATGGCTGACCCCAATTTGAGTTATAAAAAAAACTAAAGCAGCACAAACGAAACTTTTTGCAGTACAAAACGGCACAAACGAAGCACAAACGATTGACAGTTTTTGTGTAGGTGTGCGTTTGACGGGGGGCCAACTTCATGCAGGTAACTTTGTGCCATATAGGACCTTTAGGACATTCCCCTTTCAGAACAATTTTTTGTTGTTGTCTTTAGAACTAGTGATGGCATGTTTTTATGTTAGTTGAAGGACAAACAAGCTTCATGTGAGAATGAGAATATGTCTGCAACAGTCATACCTCACCGTACGAAATTAATTTGTTCCAGAAGTGGTTTTGTAACGTGATTTTTTCGTAAGTAGAGTCGCAATGTAAAAGGCCTGATTCGTTCCAAGGCCCCGAATACCCCCCTAATACCCCCCCTGGTGTACGCGTGAGGCCCGCGCGTACACCAGGGCTGCTTAGCACGAGATTGAACCGCGGCGCCCGGAATGCGTAGTCTCAGCCCTAGCCACAAACCAGCTGCACGAAACCAGCAGCGGCACGTGGTGGTTTAATTCTGGTTTTGTCCAGGTCTAGACCTGGTCCTGGCCCAGTCCAGGTTTAGACCTGGTTTAGACCTGGTCTAGACCTGGTTTAGTTCTGGTCTAGACCTGGTTTAGTCAACGTTTAGTCCTGGTCTAGTCTCTTAGCCAATCAGGACGCAGAACACAATGTTACACTATAAAAAAATGTTACACTGTAAAAAAAATAAATAAATAAATTTTAAAAAATCAGCGAACCGCGATAGAGCGAGGGATTACTGTACAGGGGGTCCTCGGGTTACGACGGTCTCGACTTACGACGTTTCGTGATTACGAACGCACCGCCATTTAAAAAAATTTATAATATTACGCGTCATTCCGTCTTACGCAGTTTAGCGTGGTAAGCGACGTAAACAAATGCGAACGGCGCGCGGCGCACGGTGGAAGAATACGCTCTGTTGTGGTTGTAGGGCGAAGAAGACGGCCTCGTGTGTGTGCCCAATGTGGGCGGAAGTACCTGATGTGGGCTCTGATCTGCTCCTATGAAAGCGGCAGTGATAACCAAGCAGCGTAGTGGTCTAATTATTAAGATGGAAAGGTTATTGGTGCTTTGGTTGGAAGATTAAAGTCAAAATCCGACTTACGACGAAATTCGGGTTACGACGCCTCTTAAGAACGCATCAACGTTGTAACCCGAGGACCCCCTGTATTTTATTATTCAGCATCAATACATTTGTCTGCTTTTTACTAAGGAATAATTAATTGAGGAATATACAATATAATAATACTATGATATATTTTTGACTCAGTGTTATGTTACTATAGCTTATATTCTTAAAGACCCTATTGAAACACTAAAATTCAGGTGAAAAACGCCGCTTATCAGTTAATCGTTAATCGATCGATAAGGTCAATCATTTAATGAATTAATCGATAATTTGCATCCCTAGCTTAAAGTCATACCACGGAACATTAAAAACAACGCAATAACATCTCCATGGAAACATCAGAAAAGTTACACAGTGCATCTTTAGTAATAACAGTTACAGACAAACAGCTGGTTCATTTACACTGTATTTTATTTACAAAGATTCAGGCACTTTTCTGGACAAAGTAGAAACACCGGAGGAACTTCAGGCTCCTCGTCTGCGACACAAAAACGAGTGTGAAAACAGTCCACATTTGTACGAAAAGTTTTAATTTTGACCTAAAAACAATACGATGGTGGATACGGAGAATAAATATTTATCGGCACATTTAAACGGGTCAAACGCAGTGTCTCTGTTTCTGTTAAGAGGATTTTCAAACGGAAACTGACATCCCTTTAACAATCGTCCATCAAAATGAACTTTGTGAAAAAAAGACCTTCACACCACAAAAACTGAATATATAAAGGAGTTAAAATGTTAAAATGTCCTTAATTAAAAATATTAATTTGAGAAGTTTATTTACTTAAATCACACTAGATATTTTTTCTTGTTTTTATCCTCTTTTCATCTTATTTTTCTCTTTCAATCTTAGTCTTTTATTATTATTATTATTATTATTATTATTATTATTATTATTATTGTTTATTTCCCAATCATGTAAAAAAAAAAAAATAGATTTTTTTGTTTTACTAAAAAAAAAAATATTAAAAAATAATAATAATAAAATAATAATAATAATAATAATAATAATAAATTATAATAAAAAATATAAATACTTGTAAAAATAAGGGTCTAAAACCAATCGTTTTGTATCTGTAACTTTTCTGGTGGAGGGTCGAATACCTGCTTGTCTCCATGGAGATGTTAGTCACCTGTAATGTTCCCTAGTGTGGCATTCAACCCATTTAGCATGCGTATATTCAATTACACATTTTTTTTTCTTTTTTCAAATTCCCAAAAATACCTTGAACAACATGTATTCTTACTGTGAGCGGGCGCGCCTCTCCGCAGACCTGCTGCTTGTCTCCATGGAGATTGTAAACGTTTAATACCATACTGTGGAACATTCCAGACAAAGTAGTAGAATTTCCATGGAGACAAGTGTGTAGCAGACCCTCCCCCGGAAAGCTACACAAAAACTCTTCTCACATTTAGATTAGTATTCTTAAAGGTGCATTGTGTAACTTTTCTGGTGGAGGGTCCTTCGAAATGCTTTTCTCCACTTTTTCTGACCAAGTTACAGGTCAGATCTGTGGAGAGGCGACCCCGCTCACAGTCAGAGCACCTGGTTTTCTGTGTATTTTTGAGCTATAAACCCACCTGTAATTGGATAAATGTAAAGTAGAACTATTTAAAGGAATATTAACATTTTTTACAATCTGAACCTTATTTCTGTAATAAAACAAGTTGTTTTACTCACCCATAGCACTTTGGTGTCATTTGGAGCAGTTTCGTAGATGTTGTAGTTTAGCGATATCCGTTAACGTGAGTGCTTGGGGCAGGCGATTGCAGTCACCAAATAACACAAACTTTATCATTTTTCAAATTACAGAAGCTCAGTGTCTTAGTCTACACTTTTGTTTGAGTCAAAAGTGCCTCTAATCCGAGATTTATCCATAGTTTCGAGTAGATGAGGAGGACAGTGCGCATGTGCTCAGTCACAGCTGTTTTGTAGATAAGAAGACGCTCAGAACTTTTCTGTTGCGAGCGACACATGGCAGAAGATTGGGACTTTGAGGCTGAAGAGGACTTATGGAGGACTGAGGACTGAAGAGGAGTATACGGATGAGGAGACAGAATGGATACGGAAAGAATGAAGCGGAGACAGTTTTAGGAGCAGCAGAGAACAGCCATCGGTTTCACATCACTTCTCAGAATCGTGCGCTGGTAAAAAATCGTCCTGACTGAAGTGGGTACTGCAAACACGATGGTCCAAACGTCTTACAGCTTTGCCTTTCATGTTTGGGTCCCGAGAGCCGAGAGCGAAATCAGCTGTGACTGAGCACATGCGCACTGTCCTCCTCATCTACTCGAAACTATGGCTAAATCTCGGATTAGAGGCACTTTTGACTCAAATGAAAGTGTAGACTAAGACATTGAGCTTCTGTAATTTGAAAAGTGATAAAGTTTGTGTTATTTGGTGACTGCAATCGCCTGCCCCAAGCACTCACGTTAAGGGATATCGCTAAACCACAACATCTGACTGCTCCATCGGAACTGCTCCAAATGACACCAAAGTGCTATGGGTGAAGTAAAACAACTTGTTTTATTACAGGAATCAGATTGTAAAAAATGTTAAAATTCCTTTAATGTCACACTGTGGAACATTCCAGGCAGAGCAATGACGTATCCATAGAAACAAACAAGTGACAGACCCAAAACCAGAAAGTTACACAGCGCACCTTCAATTCTAGTCATTTTAACCCATTTTAGACATTTAGTTTTTGCCGTGTGGCTAAAGCAACAAAGGTGCAACTTCCCAAACACATTCACGTGACAAATAATATATCATTTTATAAACAAGAAAAATTCACTTTGTCCCATAAAAATACACTCGTATGTAATAATCGCCAAACAAGTCCATAGATTCAGGTCCGTACACAGTTCAGAGAATCCTCTCGTGTCAAAATGTGTCTTTTCAAACTTGGATTCTTTGACTTTTGCTGCTGCAGTTTTCCACTAGTCCAGGAAAAAAAGCACAGGGGGCGCCAAAAGTCGTCCATTACATCACTCAGCTGTACGTAAAAGGACCGAGCGTCAGCCTGAACGTTCAAAGTGTCCATGACGTAAAATCATTTGTACTTTTTGAATATGTAGAGAATATACTGTATATGGATATTTTTACAGTCTGTATTTAAAAAAGTAATAGGCTATGGATCCTTTTGGAATAAATATGACTCCTTTTCATTGGTATTCAAAATTATAACATTGAAAATTAAAAATAAAGACAAAAAAAAAGGGAAAATTGTGCTTAATTTGACCTTAAACGCTGTGTGGAAGGAGGAAGGAGGATTTAAAGGTCTTATATTACGCAAAAGTGACTCTTGTGAGCTTTGTTAGAATGTAGTTTCCTCCTCGGAGTTGTGTTTTGTTTCATTTACACATGTTTATAAGTCTACATAGTGTCAGACATGAACCCCCCCATGGTTTAGTCTGGGTTTAGTCCTATATTAGTCCCGGTTTAGACCCAGTTTAGTCTCGGTTTAGACCCAGTTTAGTCCTGGTTTAGACCTGGTTTAGTCTTTATTTAGTCCTGGTTTAGACCTGGTTTAGACCCAGTTTAGTCACGGTTTAATCCCGGTTTAGTCCTGGTTTAGTCCTGGTTTAGACTGGGTTTAGTCCTATATTAGTCCCGGTTTAGACCCAGTTTAGTCCCGGTTTAGACCCAGTTTAGTCCTGGTTTAGACCTGGTTTAGTCTTTATTTAGTCCTGGTTTAGACCCGGTTTAGTTGCGGTTTAGTCCCAATTTTGACCGGTTTAGTCCTGGTTTAGACCTAGTTTAGACCCAGTTTAGTCACGGTTTAATCCTGGTTTAGTCCTGTTTTAGTCCTGGTTTAGTCCCAGTTTAGTCCCAGTTTAGACCTGGTTTAGTCCTGGTTTAGACCTGGTTTAGTCTGGGTTTAGTCCTATATTAGTCCCGGTTGAGACCCAGTTTAGTCCTGGTTTAGACTTGGTTTAGTCTTTATTTAGTCCTGGTTTAGACCCGATTTAGTCCCAGTTTTTACACGGTTTAGACCTGGTTTAGTCGCAGTTTAATCCCGGTTTAGTCCTGTTTTAGTCCTTGTTTAGACCCAGTTTTGTCGCGGTTTAGTCCCGGTTTAGACCCAATTTAGTCCTGGTTTAGACCTGGTTTAGTCTTTATTTAGTCCTGGTTTAGACCCGGTTTAGTCACGGTTTAGTCCCGGTTTTGACCCGGTTTAGTCCTGGTTTAGACCTGGTTTAGTCTTGGATTAGTCCCGGTTTAGTCCTGTTTAATCCTGTTTTAGGCCCCTGCTGTCCGCTAATCTGTCCCTTTGATGCAGAAATAATACGATAATATGACCCATAAGAATGTGGTCACTACGTTTTAACAGTTTGCCGTGTTAATTTGCGTATTCACGCGTATGCGCGGGTCACGTATATCCACGGACTAGTGTAACAAGTTAAGGATTTTGTCCAGTTTCGTGAAATGCCGTGTATATTCACGAGGCTCACTCACAGCTGATCAGCGAACAGGCACAAACACAACAGCGCTAATCGACATGATTGGAAGCTGGAGCGCAGTTCGGGCCTTCAAACTTGCGCATTTTTTTTCTCCTCGGATCTGCACGATTCACGTAGGTCACCCATTTTGACTTCAAAACGGTGAATTTTGCCAAAGGTGAGGGATTTTCATGCCTGTAGTCTACATTTTTACTTTTTTTTTTTTTTTTACTAGAGGCTGAAATGATCCAAATGATTCTAGTGAAAGCGTACGGAGTTCAAAACCACAATGATTCGAAGAACTCAGCCTAAATCTGCAGAGTTTGTGCGTTAAACATGTGTAAATAAAATGAAACAAAACACAATCCAGGTGTTTGTGACGAGGAAACAACATTAAGAACGTAAATCAGAAAATAGCGTCATACGGGCCCTTTAAATCTAAAGAACTCACTGTAGCTTTAACATACAGCTGGGATTCACATGCATGATTTCTTAGTTTTAGGATACACTTATTTTAACAACACATAAGGCTCTTTTTCCCACGTTTTAATAAAATGTTTTACAATTACAGCGCACACGGCTATTTTTAACAATAGCATATAATCTATAGGAGGAAATACAATGTACACATTTACACGAAGAAAATGGGGTTTACTGCAGATACTTTTTGACGCTGTTATGAACTAAAACCAATGACTCCCCAGATCCAGAAGCAAAGTTTTTATTCATTTTTCCAATAAACATTAAAAAATAAAATGAATACAAAATAAAATCTGCTTCTGAAACTTTAAACAGCAAAAGTCATTAAAGTATTTAGCAGAATCTTGAATTTTTTGGAAAAGTCCACAGGAAGAATGAATGGAAAATTTACTTCTGGAAGCAGGTCGGTTTCAGTCGTCGATATCAAAACAGTCTATTGATACTTTGCAGAGACATCGCACCGGGGGCTAAACATTCCACCATTAGCGATGCATGTAGCTGTTACCGTGGCGCCACGACGCACGGCTTAGCAATAACTGTCCAAAAAAACGTTTTAAAATCGTCTGAAAACTCAAGAAAAAGTACAAAATATAATTAAACAGCACATTTTCAGGAGCCTCACCTGTTGCAATTCTTCTCTTTCTGGTCAGATTGTGTTAAAATAAATTATTGATTAATTCTAACTTGAGGAACAGAGTAGTGCTTTCAGTTAGCGTCACACCACAGAACTATAATAAAACCTGAAGCTGATCCCTGAAGGCGTCGTGTTGTGTTCAAGGGCCTGTGCTCGTTGGTTCAGGGGCCCAAAAATAATTTTCTCTTCTGTATTTACTTCCTCAAACCGGGCGAGCTCCTCCCACCCGTGTGACGTCTGTAACGTGCACGGCGTGGAGCGTTTGGACCAATCAGAGGACGGCGTGGAGCGTTTGGACCAATCAGAGGGCGGCGTGGAGCGTTTGGACCAATCAGATGGCGGCGTGGAGCGTTTGGACCAATCAGAGGACGGCGTGGAGCGTTTGGACCAACCAGAGCGAGAGCTGCTCGAGCGGAGCGGGGCGAGGCTCAGTCTTACAAAGATCACTTTTAGGCACTTTGAGGATTTAAAATTTTTAAAAAAGTTTAAAAAGTTCAATCCTACAAAATCTGACCTCTGTGAAAGCCGGATGCCCTGTCAGAACACGGGCAGTTTGAATTCCCAAAATGCATTGCGCTCTGTGGGAGAATTCTGTCTGGGCCGGAGCTCCTGGGAGCTGCAGTACCCGGAGCGTCCACTAGAGCGGGGACAGAGGGGGAGGGGCTAATCCAGTTTTTATTATAGATCCACGGTTCACACCCCGGAGAATGTTGCAAAGTATCAACAGTCTGTAGCCAAAACAGATAAATAAAACTCTTCTAAACTCGTGCGGTGTGGAAGTTCTCACATATCTTCGTACAGGAGCATCCCGTTGAACACGGTGAGGGGCTCCACGGAATGGGCCAGTTTCCCCATCACCAGGTCGATGCACACGGTGTCTCTGGCCTGGAGGGGGAGGATCAGGTTGAACACCGCCAAAGACCCGGCGCTGGTCTTGGCCTCGGCCACCGGGTTGTTCTCCAGACCCTCGGGCTGGTACCCCCCGGAGTCCACGCGCGCCATGCCGTAGTTGGACTTGGACAGGACCGCCTCGATCTTCTCGTTTTTGTATCCGGTCAGAATGGCGCTGAAGAAGTAACGGCCGTCGACAGGAGCGGTGAAGATCCCTGTCAGAGAGGCAGATTTTTCATTCAGAATTGTTAAAGGGCCAATTTGATTTTTTTTTTTTTTCTATAAAAACACACACTAACACACAATGGGGTATACAGCTCTGGAAAAAATAAGAGACCACTGAAAATGATCAGTTTTTCAGATTTTACTACTTATAGGTTTGTATTTGGGCAAAAGGAACATTTTTGTTTGAGTCGATAAACTACTGACAACATTTCCCCCAAATTCCAAATAAAAATATTATCGTTTATTTTTTCGTTTTTTTATTTTTGTTTTTTGTCTCCATGAAATAATATAGGCTAAATGGCATTATGGAACTAAACCAGGACTAGACAAGGACTAGACCAGGACTAGACCAGGTCTAGACCAGGACTAGACCAGGACTAGAACAGGACTTGAAGACGACTAAACCAGGACTAGACCACAAGTAAACCAGGACTAGTCCAGGACTAGACCAGGACTAGACCAGGACTTGAAGACGACTAAGCCAGGACTAGACCAGGACTAGAGCAGGTCTAGACCAGGACTAGACCAGGACTAGAACAGGACTAGAACAGGACTAGACCAGGACTAGAACAGGACTAGACCAGGACTAGAAATGGACTAGACCAGGACTAAACCAGGACTAGACCAGGACTAGACCAGGACTATAAATGGATAAGACAAGGACTAGACAAGGACTAGACCAGGACTAGAACAGGACTAGACCAGGACTAAACCAGGACTAGACCAAGACTAAACCAGGATTAAACCTGGACTAAACCTGGACTAAACCTGGACTAGACCAGGACTAGACCAGGACTAGACCACAAGTAAACCAGGACTAGACCAGGACTAGAACACAACTAAACCAGGACAAGACCAGGACTAGACCAGGACTAGAACACGTCTATACCAGGACTAGACCAGGACTAGAAGTGAACTAAACCAGGACTAGAAGTGGACTAAACCAAGACTAGAAGTGGACTAAACCAGGACTAAACCAGGACTAAAACAGGACTAGAAGTGGACTAAATCAGGACAGTCAATACAGCGATGACTAAACCAGGACTAAGTAACATTTTTGTTTGAGTCTATAAACTACTGAAATTTCCCCCAAATTCCAAATACAAATTTTTATCGTTTAGAGCATTTATTTGCAGAAAATGACAAATGGTCAAAATAACAAAAAGATCCATGTTTTCAGAGCTCAAACAATGCAAAGAAACCAAATCAAATTCATTTTAAAACAACATAATACTAATGTTTACACTTAAGAAGAGTTCAGAAATCAATATTTGGTGCAATAACCCTTATTTTTAATCACAGCTTTCATGTGTCTTGACATGCTCTCCACAAGTCTGTCACATTGTTCTTGGGTCCTAGTTTAGATCTGGTTTAGTCCTAATTTAGACCTGGTTTAGTCCTAATTTAGACCTGGTTTAGTCCTGGTTCAGACCTGGTTTAGTCCTAGTTTAGACCTGGTTTAGTCCTGGTTCAGACCTGGTTTAGTCCTAGTTTAGACCTGGTTTAGTCCTGGTTCAGATCTGGTTTAGTCCTAGTTTAGACCTGCTTTAGTCTTGGTTCAGAACTGGTTTAGTCCCAGTTTAGACATGGTTTAGTCCTGGTTCAGACCTGGTTTAGTTCTAGTTTAGACATGGTTTAGTCCTGGTTCAGATCTGGTTTAGTCCTAGTTTAGACCTGCTTTAGTCTTGGTTCAGACCTGGTTTAGTCCTAGTTTAGACATGGTTTAGTCCTGGTTCAGATCTGGTTTAGTCCTAGTTTAGACCTGCTTTAGTCCTGGTTCAGACCTGGTTTAGTTCTAGTTTAGACATGGTTTAGTCCTGGTTCAGATCTGGTTTAGTCCAAGTCTTTCACATTGTTCTTGGGTGACTTTATTCCACTCCTGGTGCAAGAACTGAAGTAGCTCAGCTTTGTGTTAGTGTTGGAATTCAACAGATGCTGGAATGGAATGGCTGTAATACATGTAGAGATGCTGATTTCAGGAAAAAATGCAGTGGTCTCTTATTTTTTCCAGAGCTGTATGTATACAAAAAAGTACAGAGTGTAAATGTCCACAGTTTTATCATTTGACAACATTGTTATAATCTTTTTCAGGGGTCCACTACAAATTCAAATGCTCTAGAATGGGTTGCCAAACCTTCTGAAACTTTTGAGGACTGCCTGACACCTCATACCTCAGTCTCTCAATGTGCAACACTCCCGTTAATTCCCTGAGCCGGGCTTCAAACTGAGCCCGGCTCAGAATCCGATTTCCACATTTTTACAATGCATATCTTCATCTCTATCACCATGCCGTAAGTCACCACTGTAGTGACGTCATGACCCCATGTTTTCCAAAGTGCCAGAGAAGCCAAAAAGAGCGGTTTCAGGATCAGGCTCTATAGTTACCACCATAGAGGTGTCCAAACTATGGTCCAGGGGTCAAATCTGGCCCTCTGACCAATTTTTGTTGGCCCCAAGGGATCCTGCTGAATTGGCCCAAATGATCATAGAGCCATTGATCAGTACGTTTTACTTCAAATTCTTAAGAAGAAGAAGAAGCAACTTTATTGATCTCACACAAGAGAAATTCTTCTCTGCGTTTAACCCATCCTGTTATTAGGAGCAGTGGGCAGCACAGTGGGCGCCCGGGGACCATCTCCATGATCTTCTTGCTTCGGCTTGGTCAGGACCTAAGCTGGAGGATTTTTACCTATCGTGCATGTTTTGGGTTGATGGGGGAAACCGGAGTGCCCGGAGGAAACCCACCCAGACACGGGGAGAACATGCAAACTCCACACACTCACTGCATTATGATAAAGACCTAAAATTTGGATTCTAAGACTTTTAAAGGTGTTGTGGCTCCGTCAAACTCATATAAAATGCATCTATCTGAAAGTCTCACTGTACTCACCAGCTCTACGGCCCTCCACTATGAAGATGTTGGCTCGTCACGCTTGCATCGCCACAAACCTAACTCTTACTTGCTCTGTCTATCAAATATTATACAGTGGTAACTCACCTTACGAAAGACCCTACATACGAAAAATCCAAGTTACGAAACGCCTTCAGGTTAAATTCTGGTCTCTAGATACGAAAGAAAATTCAAGTTACGAAACGCGAAATCTCAAAAATTCGAATAATGCGCGCTCAGATACACGCCCCGCTGTTAGAGCACCTTTCTCGGCCTCTTAGCTCACAGTGTCAGACCCCCGGCTCTGGAAGTCGGATAGAACCAGAGCCAGGCCCGGGGAAAACCCCGCGGTTGTGCCTGCTCAAAGAGCACCTTTCTCGGCCTCTTAGCTCTAGCGCTGAACACGCAAGGGGCGCGGAGACAGGAGCACGGCGAGCACGAGATAGAACCGCGGCGAACACGCAGCCCGAGCCACAAACCGAACACGCACAAACAAACGCAAAAGTCGTTCGAAACCAGTGAAGAGCCACACGGAGTGAAGTCCAGGTCTAGACCTGGTCCAGTCCTGGTTTAGTCCAGGTCCAGTCCAGGTTTAGACCTGGTTTAGACCTGGTTTAGTTCTGGTTTAGTTCTGGTCTAGACCTGGTTTATTCCACTTTTAGTCCTGGTCTAGTCTCTTAGCCAATCAGGATGCAGAACACAATGTTACACTATTAAAAAAATGTTACACTATATGGGACGGATCAGGCCTTTTCCATTGAAATAGCTACTCAACTTACGAAAAATTCACGTTACGAAACCACTTCTGGAACAAATTAATTTCGTAAGGTGAGGTACCACTGTATCTGTTTAAATCTTGTGTGGTTGAAATCTCTGTTAAGATAATGTGTCATTGGACCTGTTTTGGGGTTGTAGAAGTCTCCCTCATTCACAAAGATCTTGTCAAACACCACGGTCCCTGGTTTCTCGATGGGGAACGTGAGAGCCGCCGAGAAGGACAGTTTAGGGACCAGAGCGTCAATACCTGGAAGACCTGAGGAACAACAAAACAAAATGTGTCAAATCTAATTAGAAGCATCACGAAATAGATTAGAAAGAAAGACTCAAACTGAAAATAAGTCATGTATTTTATATTTTACTACTGTCACTGCCACTGCTGCTGTTCTACCACGCACAACGCCGCTTGAATCTAGCCTGGCCAGATAAAACCACACACTTTGATTACATTTTACTGCGACGTGTGTCTGGAATCCTATCCTAAAAAAAACATTAGACAGAAATCAGATGAGGACACAAACACAGATGATGCATTTGTGGAATTTTATTTTCTGAAGTCGATTATCCAGTTTTCTTTTCTGCTTATTTTCTGAAGCTAATTTGTATTCACCTGGAGGTCCCTGTGGTCCGATGTCTCCTTGTCGTCCCGGGAGCCCAGGAGGACCCCTCACCCCTGGGTACCCTCGCTCCCCCTGAGGTCCTGGAGGTCCTGGAGAAGAAAACAACTGGAATTACTCACCAAAAGTCATTTAAGAGGGGCCGTTACACTTCTGTTGGGTCTTAGCTGCACAAACCATATCCTCCTGAGACCCGAAAAAAAAATTTGCATGGTGCTCTTTTCTCTCGGAGTTGTATCACTGCACGTGTAGCCTAGCCTAGCCTGTTCACTTGTAAACATCCACTTACGGCGGATGTCGCCGTGCTGCATCCGCCGTAAACATCCGCTTAAAGTGAACAGGCTAATAGAGCTAACGTGGGCGCAGTGATACGAATCTAGAGAAAATAATTGAATGCGAATTAGGCTGCTGGATTTTTTTCGGACAACTGTTTGTGATGGAAATATAATCACTTTTTGGACAAATGTTGTTTTGCGAAGAAAAACAAGCTTTATTTCCTGTCCCCGCGAACTTACCGGACCTACTTACGTGAGCTCCAGATCCCGAGTGAAACCGGGCTGAGACGAGACTGTCAGCGGTAAGCCAGTGTTTAAGGAATACTAACGTTTTTTACAATCTGAACTTTATTTCTGCAATAAAACAAGTTGTTTTACTCACGCATAGCACTTTGGTGTCATTTGGAGCAGTTTCATAGATGTTGTAGTTTAGATGCGTGAAAAGTCCCTCAGTCGTCCAGGTAGAATCCATGATAACAGGAGAAGTTCAATTTGTCAACTGGACAAAGTTTGTTTGGTTGAAAACGTTTCGCCGCTCATCCGAGAGGCTTCGTCAGCTCTAATAAGAATACTGGTAAGACACTTGCTTATATCTTGCTGTAGGGAGGAGCTACCTAGCTAACTACTTTCCGGAACTATCCCATTGGTTTCCGTCTTTTGTTTCTCTGGCGTCTAGCTAACGATCCCTATTCATCCCTACACGCCTGTTTTTCACACCTCTGGCCCTGACCTGGCTAGCCCTATTGTTTCCCTGTTTGCTTGATCTACGCTTAAGAATGGAATTGCATCCCATCTACAATTCCATTCTTAAGCGTAGATCAAGCAAACAGGGAAACAATAGGGCTAGCCAGGTCAGGGCCAGAGGTGTGAAAAACAGGCGTGTAGGGATGAATAGAGATCGTTAGCTAGACGCCAGAGAAACAAAAGACGGAAACCAATGGGATAGTTCCGGAAAGTAGTTAGCTAGGTAGCTCCTCCCTACAGCAAGATATAAGCAAGTGTCTTACCAGTATTCTTATTAGAGCTGACGAAGCCTCTCGGATGAGCGGCGAAACGTTTTCAACCAAACAAACTTTGTCCAGTTGACAAATTGAACTTCTCCTGTTATCGTTGTAGTTTAGCGATATCCGTTAACGTGAGTGCCCGGGGCAGGCGATTGCAGTCACCAAATAACACAAACTTTATCACTTTTCAAATGACAGAAGCTCAATGTCTTAGTCTACACTTTCGTTTGAGTCAAAAGTGGCCTGTAATCTGAGATTTAGCCATAGTTTCAAGTAGATGAGGACAGCCAAAAGTGCTATGGATGAGTAAAACAACTTGTTTATTACAGAAATAAGGTTCAGATTGTAAAAAACGTTAATATTCCTTTAATGCACGACACTTTTAGAAGGGAACCCATACAGATTCACATAAAAAACTGCACTATCCCTTTAATTAGATCATTTTAAAAAATCTTTTTTTAATCGCCTGACAGCACTAATTAAAACCTCTTGAGATGTTTTTGATGAAAGAATATTATAACATTGGAGAAAGCTCCAAAAAGCGCACTGTGACGTTCACTGATCCTAATGAGGGTGGGTCAAATGCCCCTCCCCCCTACCGGCCCTCACCTCTGGCCTCCACCCCCGCTCTCGCCCCCTGCAGGTCTTTGATGGCGTTGCTCAGAGTGGAGTTGAGGCTCTTGATTCTGCGGTGGACCTCTTCTTCGCTGTTCTGGATCAGATCGATCAGACCTCCGTGAAGCGCCACGGTGTCGTTCAGACCGCCCACACACGACCACAGGCTGGAGACGTGACGGTTCAGCCCTGAGACACACAGAGGGGCAAATATGAGGTCAGGAATGTGGTGCACTTTAAATGTTCTTCAAATATGATGCAGAAGAGAGGAGAGCTGCATTAAAGGCACACTCTGTCACTTTTCTGGTCAAGGCTTCACCACCTGGACATGACTTTAATCTCATCTAAAGTATTCAGTCGCAGGTGTAAGGGGAGTTTTTATTACATTCTGATTCATATATAAAACTGACAAACTGACATAACTGACGTATAGACCTGGCTTAGTCCTCGTTTAGACCTGGTATAGACCTGGTTTAGACCTGGTTTAACCTGGTTTAGACCTGGTTTAGTGCAAGTTTAGACCTGATTTAGACCTGGTTTAGTCCTTGTTTAGACCTGGTTTAGTCCTCGTTTAGACCTGGTTTAGACCTGGTTTAGTCCTCGTTTAGACCTGGTTTAGTCCTCGTTTAACCTGGTTTAGACCTGGTTTAGTCCTCATTTAGACCTGGTTTAGACCCGGTTTAGTCCTCGTTTAGACCTGGTTTAGACCTGGTTTAGTTCTCGTTTAGACCTGGTTTAAACCTGGTTTATTTCTCATTTAGACCTGGTTTAGTCCTCGTTTAGACCTGGTTTAGACCTGGTTTAGTCCTCGTTTAGACCTGGTTTAGTCCTCGTTTAACCTGGTTTAGACCCGGTTTAGTCCTCGTTTAGACCTGGTTTAGTTCTCATTTAGACCTGGTTTAGTCCTCGTTTAACCTGGTTTAGACCTGGTTTAGTCCTCGTTTAGACCTGGTTTAGGCCTGGTTTAGTTCTCGTTTAGACCTGGTTTAGGCCTGGTTTAGTCCTCGTTTAGACCTGGTTTAGACCTGGTTTAGTCCTCGTTTAGACCTGGTTTAGACCTGGTTTTGTTCTCATTTAGACCGGGTTTAGTCCTGGTTTAGTTCTCGTTTAGATCTGCTTTAGACCTGGTTTAGAACTGGTTTTGTTCTCGTTTAGACCTGGTTTAGATCTGGTTTAGACCTGGTTTAGACCTCATTTAACCAGGTTTAGTCCTCATTTAACCTGGTTTAGACCTGTTTTAGCCCTTGTTTAGTAATAGTAAGTAACCGAAAAGAGGAGCCGTGTCAGTCGTGTGGAAGAACTTTGGCTTTAAAAAATCCGACGCCGATCAAACAACCGTATTCTGTAAATGTCGTCGGGCTAAAGTTGTAGCCGCAGGAGGCGACACGAGCGATCTGCTTCACCACCTCCGTCACAAACACGTCCTGGAATATGAAGAACGCACGAAACTAAGATCTGCATCCTCTTCCACGTCTGCAGGGAACGTTCAAGTTGGCGCCGCGACACAAAACGCCACTCAGACGTCACTCAAAGACGCGTTTGCTAAGGGGACCGCCTACGACAAGAAAAGCAAACGGTGGAACGATATTACCAACGCTGTTACTGTCCACTTCGCCAAAGACATGGAACCACTTAGTACATGAAAAAAATACCGTCAAATACTGTGACATCGATATAATTTTGAAAAATACTGTGATATCAATTTTTGGTCATACGGCCCAGCTCTAGTCTGGTTTGGTCTCCATGAAGATAAGGGTAAGAGGTAAGACGACTGGCTGATGGTCGCTGAGTTTTTGGGAAAAGCTGTGTGTCCAAAATGTGTCCATATACTGTACCCACAATGCACCTGGAGTCTTGTACCTTCTCTGATTTTGCCGATGGCGTCCGTGACCCCGTCCAGTCGTCCACAGACCCCCTCCAGTTTGTACAGCCTCTTCTCCAGCCCCTCTCCAGACCTGGTGCACTCCCCCAGCTCGGCCAGCACGGTGCCCTCGAACCTGCGCCGATCCTGGGCCCCCTGCTCCCAGCGCTCCCTGCTCTCCTCCACGTGCTCAGACACCTCCATCTGGATCTTATCCAGCTCCGAGATGATCTTGTCTTTGGTGTTTCCTGTGGTGAGATACAGAGATACAGACAGGGAAGTGTAAAGTGGGCTTTGCATCAGGCTTTAGTCATCTGCAAACAAATTATTATATCAAAGTTCGAGGTTCAAAGTCAAAAACCATATGTACAGGTTGCACATACTGGATTTGAAACTGCAGCGCCCCCTAAAACAGGACTAAAACAGGACTAAACGAGGACCAAACCAGGACTAAAACAGGACTAAACCAGGAGTAAACCAAGGATTAAACCAGGACTAAACCAAGGACTAAACCAGGACTAAACCAAGGACTAAAATAAGAATAAACCAGGAGTAAATTAAACCAGGACTAAACCAGGAGTAAAACAGGACTAAACCAGGAGTAAACCAAGGATTAAACCAGGACTAAACCAGGACTAAACCAAGGACTAAACCAGGACTAAACCAAGGACTAAAACAGGACTAAACCAGGACTAAACCAAGGACTAAAACAGGACTAAACCAGGACTAAACCAGGACTAAACCAAGGACTAAAACAGGACTAAACCAGGACTAAACCAAGGACTAAAACAGGACTAAACCAGGAGTAAACCAAGGATTAAACCAGGACTAAACCAGGACTAAATCAATGACTAAAACAGGACTAAACCAGGAGTAAACCAAGGATTAAACCAGGACTAAACCAGGACTAAACCAAGGACTAAAACAGGAGTAAACCAGGAGTAAACCAAGGATTAAACCAGGACTAAACCAGGACTAAACCAAGGACTAAACCAAGGACTAAATCAGGACTAAATCAGGACTAAACCAGGACTAAACCAAGGACTAAAACAGGACTAAACCAGGAGTAAACCAAGGATTAAACCAGGACTAAACCAGGACTAAACCAAGGACTAAAACAGGAATAAACCAGGACTAAACCAGGAGCAAACCAAGGACTAAACCAGGACCAAAACATGACTAAAACAGGACTAAACCAGGACTAAACCAGGACTAAACCAGGACTAAACCAAGGACTAAAACAGGACTAAACCAGGAATAAACCAGGACTAAACCACGGACTAAATCAGGACTAAACCAGGACTAAACCAAGGATTAAACCAGGACTAAACCAGGACTAAACCAAGGACTAAAACAGGACTAAACCAGGATTAAAACAGGAATAAACCAGGACCAAACCAGGACTAAACCAGGACTAAACCAAGAACTAAAACAGGACTAAACCAGGATTAAAACAGGACTAAACCAGGATTAAAACAGGACTACACCAGGACTAAACCAAGGACTAAAACAGGCCCACAGTGAACATAAAACATGTGATAAACAAGACGATAAACACCATGACTAAAACATCACATATACCTGTAGTGATGTTTTAGTCATTATGTTTATTGTCTTGTCATGTTTAATAACCTCCAGAAAAGTATCTGCATTTTCAATAATTCTTCCACTGATTCTCAAATACCGTCAGAGTGTAGTTACGCTGTAGAGAAGTTTGTTAAAAATGTAATGTAAAGACCCTAAGGAATTATTTAGGAGCTTCTTGATCACAGTTGTTCGTTATTTCTTAAAAGATGTGAAATAAATATTAAATTAGAGCTAAAACAACCAAACCTAAAGCAAAATGATGCAAAGAAAACACAAAGTCTAAACTGCAGAAGACCCTGAGGACCACCAGAGGTCCCCGTGCTATAATCTGTGAAAACTCTTCTGTGCGGGATTCATTCACGAATCATATGGGAGTCATAGAACTGTAGTTACATGAGTCATTTCAGTTATCGTAAAGTCGTTTTCCCAGGCAAACATTTTTCCTGCTGATGTCCAATTTTACAAGTAGTTTCCATATTGTCACTTTTCCCTTTTTCATCTATATTACATTACCAGGAGATCTGCTTTAACAGATGTTTGGACTAGAGCTGCAACTATCCAGTATTTTTGGAATCGGGTACTCTGTCGATTATTTTTTCGAGTAATCAAGTACTCTAACGAATCATACTTTTTTTTTTTAATTCTAGATGCTATATATTTGCAATGAAGTAAAACTAAATCAAAGCACAAAAATAAACACATTTTATTAACAGGTAGTGGTGACATACACATACCTGGTACAAATGTTGAGATCTGCTCCACTTTACACTGACACCCTCTGTCACATAGCTGAACACTGTAGTTGAACACTGTAGTTGAACACTGTAGTTGAACACTGTAGTTGAACACTGTAGTTGAACACTGTAGCTGAACACTGTAGTTGAACACTGTAGTTGAACACTGTAGTTGAACACTGTAGTTGAACACTGTAGCTGAACACTGTAGTTGAACACTGTAGTTGAACACTGTAGTTGAACACTGTAGTTGAACACTGTAGTTGAACACTGACAGGCCTAAATAGTAAATGCTTCTTTGGTATATTTCCTTTGTTCCTTGAAGCGATTTTTAAAAATCTATCAGACTTAAACCTGAATTGAATTAGATGCATATTTGAGTGATATGAACACATGGAAAATAAATAATTATTAGCAATTTCTTTTTAATACAAAATAATAAGATTAACAGAATAAAATAAATATCTGTCCTGCTTAACTTAAAACTGTATAAATTAATATAAAACAATACACAGCAGAACATGCCTGGACAGTACAAATGATCTATCTAATTATCTCTCTCTCTCTCTTAGTCTAGCTTATGCGCGCTATGAGCAGGAGGAGAGAGAGCGTGAAAAGGCGAGGAGCGGCACGGGCAGGTAGGATGTTTTATAAAGTTTAACCTGCCCTGTGATACACGCTGGTACGTAAAGGTATAGGCTGTAGCGAAAGAGCTACGCGCGCTCGCGGCGCATGTGGTGACGTGCGGTGTCCGCAGCTCCAGACGAGCACGCGGGCTCACGCGGCCCGCACACCGGTACAAGTTTAATACGAGACACATACTTTTGTTCTCAATACGGGACGATTCTGTTTTTCAAGGGACGGTTGGCGACCCTAAACACAACTATACATATACACACACCCACATTTTTTCCTCAACGGATTTGCACAGATATAAATATATAAATATAAATGACCCCGCAGCTGAAAAAAAGATGCGCTAAAAAGCGGAACTCTTTCATCCCTGATTTTATAAATGTTTAAATAATTTTTATGTTAATGGAAAGTGATGCAGTCTATCTGAACAGCGCAGTAGTCTGACAATGCCGCGATGATGTATGAATTGAAATATATCACCACATGATGATAATTAAACGGAGCCTCGAGGCAAATAATTTGCCTCAATTATTTTTTGTACTCGAGTTACTCGAGTAATTGTTACAGTTTGGACAAGCACATTTGTCCCCAATTTGATCTCTGAAACTGTCATAAAACAAACTTAACCTCAGTCTGAAAAAATGATCTAATAAAAAATTATCATAAAGTCAAGATGAACCTTCTGACTTCTGTCTCTTTCAGTTTGGTTCATGAATCCCTCTCATTTCCACGTGCTCTGAGCCTCACCCAGGTCCGTGATGACGCTGCTGTGCTTGTTCACGGTGTGTTCGAAGCCTCTGAGGGAGTCGTTGATGGAGCTGAAGGAGAGGATGACCTCTGAGAGCTGACCCTGCAGAGCCTTCAGCTGCTCTGAGCTCAGGGGACCCCCGATCACACTGTGCCCGTCCAGAGGCTTCACCGAGGGGGTGGAGGAGCCGCCCAGACCAGGGCTCTCTCCACCTGCACAGAGACGAGCAGGGTTACAGCAACCAGGACGCTTCTTCAGCAATACATTTTAAAACAGTGATAGTTTAAAGGCCCTGTACTGATTTATTCCCCACGTATTTGAGTAAAATTGTGGCGGACTCTGACCTGCAGGAGAGTCTGCTGTGGTTTTGCACCCGCTGCACCTCTGCACGTCCTGCCTGAGGATCTGCACCTGCTCCTGGAGCCTGGAGCAGCATTGGTCTCTGCCATCTACAGAGAGGAAACAAATTTGGTTTTAGTCCTGGTTTAGTCCTGGTTTAGTCCAGGTTTAGTCCTGGTTTAGCCCTGGTTTAGCCCTGGTTTCATCCAGGTTTAGTTTTTGTTTAGTCTGGGTTTAGTCCTGTTTTAGTCCAGGTTTACTCCTGGTTTAGTCCAGGTTTAGTCTGGGTTTAGTCCTGGTTTAGTCCTGGTTTAGTCCTGGTTTAGTCCGGGTTTAGTCCTGGTTTAGTCCGGGTTTAGTCCTGGTTTGAGAGGGGGTGAGACTCTCTCCTCTTTTAGTCGTCTCTCTGTCACAGCACTCATTTAAAGCTCCACTCTGGATTATTACAAAATTCTCAAAAACTCCTCAGACATGGCACTTTGCACTTTTATTGTTTTGGAGAAGTGAATTACACAAACTTGTCCTGGTCCGTCTTTTGTGTCAGATGCCCTCCCCTCCTCTGTAACTTTAACTTTATGTACTTGTATTTGCTTTCCGAGTATTCAAATTACTCACCATTTTAACCACTTTTACTATTCTATTTTAAAAGTAGCAAATTAAGCGTTTAAAAAAAACATTTTAAACAAGCCAAAACTTTGCTGTTGTGACATTTCAACCAATAAAATTCAAATATTTGTCCTGATTTGTTCTGCCTTTTCCTGTTGGCTTTCAGTGAGAGCTGTTCCAGAGGACAAGGACTAAACCAAGGACTAAAACAGGACTAAACCAAGGACTAAAACAGGACTAAACCAAGGACTAAAACAGGACCAAACCAGGACTAAAACAGGACTAAACCAAGGACTAAAACAGGACCAAACCAGGACTAAAACAGGACTAAACCAGGATTAAACCAGGACTAAAACAGGACTAAACCAAGACCAAACCAGGACTAAAACAGGACTAAACTAAGGACTAAAACAGGACTAAAACAGGACTAAACCAAGGACTAAAACAGGACTAAAACAGGACTAAACCAAGGACTAAAACAGGACTAAAACAGGACTAAACCAGGATTAAACCAGGAGTAAACCAGGACTAAAACAGGACTAAACCAGGATTAAACCAGGAGTAAACCAGGACTAAAACAGGACTAAACCAGGACTAAACCAGGAGTAAACCAAAGACTAAAACAGGACCAAAACAGGACTAAAACAGGACTAAACCAGGATTAAAACAGGACTAAAAAAGGACTAAACAAGACTAAAACAGGACTAAACCAGGATTAAAACAGGACTAAAACAGGACTAAAACAGGACTAAACAAGACTAAAACAGGACTAAAACAGGACTAAACCAGGATTAAAACAGGACTAAAACAGGACTAAACCAGGATTAAAACAGGACTAAAACAGGACTAAACAAGACTAAAACAGGACTAAAACAGGACTAAAACAGGACTAAACAAGACTAAAACAGGACTAAAACAGGACTAAACAAGACTAAAACAGGACTAAACCATGACTAAACCAGGACTAAACCAGTAACAGTACCTTCTAATTCTGGCCTGCCCTGAAACACCACACCACAGTGACAGATGACGATCTTAGCTTAATGTCGTGCAAATGAGCCCAGAAGACCTGGAGTATGGTCGTTTTCACACCAGGAAAGGCCAATAGTTCACTTGCTTTGGTCCAGACCACATTTAAAAAAAAAACATTTTTTTATTTTGGTGCGGTTCACTTTCACACTGCAGTTTTTTTCCAAGTGGACCAACATCTGTAAACAAAACCACGTGTGCTGAGGTCGCTCAGCCATTGGACAGAAATGAGCCGTGTCAAAACGTTGTGTCCAAACACGGAAGGAGGAGAATCATGGTGTTACGTGCTGTTTTCAATCTAGCCTTAGCGATATGGTTTGCTCAGTTTTTACAGTTCGCACAAATGTTTGAGCAGCATCGTGAGGTTTACACTATTTTACAATCAATGTCCAAACGACAAAGACACAGGGCGAGACGGCTACGGAGGACAGCGCTCATGTGCGCGCACATGAATTATGACTCTGGCTCTTCACGCAAAACGTAAGTAAGCCTCGTTTAGTTTAGTTTCGTTTAGTTTCGTCAGCCTCGGTTTCCCATAATGCTCGACATACGACGGGAGCTCGTTAAGTACAAAAAGCCAACTTGTGTCGGCTCGAGTCCGGTCTGCATTCTCACCTCAAATGAACCGCACCAGGATTCGAATGGAACCGTGTCGAGACCGAGCTTTTTAGGTGGTCTCGGTTCGCTTGTTTGCTCCGGATCGAGATTTTTGGTTTTTATTCACACCAGCCCAAAAGGTCCAAATCAAAGGAGCAAACGAACTCTGGTTCGTTTTAAACGAACCAAACAAGGC
Source organism: Paratrypauchen microcephalus (assembly GCA_036785185.1). Classification (NCBI taxonomy): domain Eukaryota; kingdom Metazoa; phylum Chordata; class Actinopteri; order Gobiiformes; family Gobiidae; genus Paratrypauchen; species Paratrypauchen microcephalus. The sequence goes on from JAVJIX010000149.1 coordinate 175,568, forward strand.
AGGTGTGAAAACGACCTAAGAGAACTTCATGAGCTGTTTTCATAGTTTTCTCAAATCCGGTGTGCTGCTTTCAAATGGCCACAAATTCTTCAAATGGCATCGTTGGAAAGCTTAGAATTTACACTTTAAGAATCTGTAAATAACTCAAAACGCCTCCAGGAGGACTTGTGATTGTTTTTTCCGTGGCCAGGTACATATCCATCTTGCGTGAGCCAGGACGATATGTTGCGTGATCAATATTGCTTTTGAACTGTTACTATACTGTCACCCTTACCCCTGCCCGTTGAGTCCTGGTTGGATCCCCGTTGTGAGTCCAGTCTGGTCTGGATGATCCTGATCTGGTTCTGTATCTGTGTGAGCGTGTGGTGGGAGGAGTTCTGTATCTTCTTGAGTTCGTCTTCCATTCGGGCGCACAGGTCGCAGCCGTGCCCCAGAGTCTCCACCTCCGTCACGATTCGGTTAAAGTTCTCCCCGTGGTCTCCGGTGAGGTCTTTGATTTTACGCACGTCCTGACTCAAGTCCACCACCTGCAGGACGGTGAAGGGGTTTACAACATCAACAAAATGCAAACGAACAAACTAGTATTTTCCCTTTGTACATCTAAAACAGGACTAAAACAGGACTAAAACAGGACTAAAACAGGACTAAACCAAGGACTAAAACAGGACTAAAACAGGACTAAACCAGGACTAAACCAAGGACTAAAACAGGACTAAACCAATGACTGAAACAGGACTAAAACAGGACTAAAACAGGACTAAACCAAGGACTAAAACAGGACTAAACCAGGACTAAAACAGGACTAAACCAGAACTAAACCAAGGACTAAAACAGGACTAAAACAGGACTAAACCAAGGACTAAAACAGGACTAAAACAGGACTAAACCAGGACTAAGCCAAGGACTAAAACAGGACTAAAACAGGACTAAACCAGGACTAAACCAAGGACTAAAACAGGACTAAAACAGGACTAAACCAAGGACTAAAACAGGACTAAAAGAGGACTAAACCAGGACTAAACCAAGGACTAAAACAGGACTAAAAGAGGACTAAAACAGGACTAAACCAGGACTAAAACAGGACTAAACCAAGGACTAAAACAGGACTAAACCAGGATTAAAACAGGACTAAACCAGGGACTAAAGCAGGACTAAACCAAGGACTAAAACAGGACTAAAAGAGGACTAAACCAGGATTAAACCAGGACTAAAACAGGACTAAACCAGAACTAAACCAAGGACTAAAACAGGACTAAAACAGGACTAAACCAAGGACTAAAACAGGACTAAAACAGGACTAAACCAGGACTAAGCCAAGGACTAAAACAGGACTAAAACAGGACTAAACCAGGACTAAACCAAGGACTAAAACAGGACTAAAACAGGACTAAACCAAGGACTAAAACAGGACTAAAAGAGGACTAAACCAGGACTAAACCAAGGACTAAAACAGGACTAAAAGAGGACTAAAACAGGACTAAACCAGGACTAAAACAGGACTAAACCAAGGACTAAAACAGGACTAAACCAGGATTAAAACAGGACTAAACCAGGGACTAAAGCAGGACTAAACCAAGGACTAAAACAGGACTAAAAGAGGACTAAAACAGGACTAAACCAGGACTAAAAGGACTAAACCAAGGACTAAAACAGGACTAAAAGAGGACTAAACCAGGATTAAAACAGGACTAAAACAGGACTAAACCAGGACCAATCCAAGACTAAAACAGGACCAAACCAGGACCAAACCAGGACTAAACCAAGGACTAAACCAGGACTAAACCAAGGACTAAAACAGGATTAAAACAGGACTAAACCATGACTAAAAGATCTTTGTATTCAAATTTCAGGTTTCAGAACTTAAAACTTTGAGTGTGAAAGAAAAATATTACAGTTCTAACCTCTGCTGGCAACAGTGTAGACAGAAACATGTTTAAATCTTTAATTAGCAGTAATGTTTGCACAATACTAGAATTTACATTTTTGATAATAGTGAAAAGACTTGATACTGAATGTCTAATCCCATTTAGGAAGACAACATTCAGCCAATCAGCCTTTTCCATTAGAGCATCCAAAGAATGGAACAGCATCCCAACAATAATCAGGGAAAGCCCAACATACAGCTCATTTCGATCCCAGCTCAAACGTTTTCTCTTAACAAACCAGACCTGTCAGCACTAAACTACTGCCGCTGCCATCTTGTGTTCACCCTTGCATGTTTTTTATTGTTTAATAGTTTACTTTTTTTTTTTTATTAATATTCTTTTAACTCTGTCTTTGTATGGCTTTTATCCTGCATTTTCTTTTTAACTTGTGCCCCTTGTTTTGCCACTGCCACTGCTCATTTTACTGATTCTTATACTTTTAATCTTTGCCTGCAACTTTTACTACACTGTAAAATTTGTGATTATGTGTTAATTAATATGTATTTTATTGATGTATAACAATTTTTGCACTTTTTCCAGGGAGCCATGTGTCCACCAGGCATCGGACAACAGATGAAAACTAGCCTTTTGGCTAATTCTGGCATGCTATACAGTAATTTGTTGGTCAATATGCACTGTCCGTTATAAATAAATTTAAATTAAATTAAAATGAATGCCACCTTGATAATATAAATACCATGAAGTCATTCTAAACCCAACATTGTCCTTCAAAAGTCATGTTAAAAAGTGTCTCAGATAAAATTCAAATTCGATAATCGGAATTTTCGTCACATCAGGAACAACGTAAACAGGAATGCTGCTAAAACGTATTTCTACTCCAGGATTATTTCTCACATAGATTATTGTTTAACCACTTGGTCTTTTGCCTGTCCCACAACACTTAAAACCACTGAAACCCTCTATAAAAGAGATCTAAAAATACTTGATAAAAAAAAACATTTTCCACCACCACTGTCACATTCTGAAAAAGCTCAAGCTTTTGGACTTGAGGAACACGGTCATCCTTAAAAGGGCTTGTCTTATTTACAGGGTTCTACCCTCCCTCGCACCACCACCGTTAAAGGGAGAGTGCGTTTTTTTATGTGAATCTGTACAGTGTCCCCTTCAGCAGTGTCGTCCATTAACATTGACTTACAGCTGACTGCATCCTGTGAGCCGAGTTCTGGCCAGTTCTAGACCTGCGCGATTTATCCATTAAATCGATTAATTCGAATTTACAGTTCAGGACGATGTGTTTTTATGAAAATTTATTTTTTAATTATTTTTTACATGCGAGCAGAAATAATGTGCCGCCACGCTCTACACAGGTAAGTTAGCGGGGCGTACCCAAACATTGTACAAGCTAGCACGGCTAGCGACTGAGGGAAAGCCTGAGCTTGTACCAAACAAAGGTGTTTACATCTGTTATATGGAACTGGTTCGGTTTTCTTGCGTCGGACTTAAAACAAACGAGTGCTCACTGTAAGGTCTGTTCAAAAGCTGTTGCAGCACGACAAATATATCCTAGCGCCTAAAGCAGAGGCACAGAGCGGAGTGAGAGAAGTGCAGGTCCGAACGGAATGAAAATAACCACCGTCCAGTCCCTAAAACATTTTTGAACTGTTTGCAGTATGATAAGCACGGCCCACGACGGAAGGCAATCACACACGCTGTTGTATGTTTTACCAAAAACATGATGTATATTGTAAAAGACATGGTGCCCATATATACTGTGGAAAAGCCCGGATTCATTAACATGGTGAAAGTTTTGGACCCGAAGTATGTGCTACCAAGCCACAAATATTTTTCTGATGTTGCCACAGCTGTATACAGACTGCACAATGCTGTAGGTAAGAAAACAAAACAATAACAGCTTAATTGATGCAAGGTGTAATGTTTTATAAAAGAACGCTGCATTGTTTTGAGCCATTTGTCTGTCATGTTATTTGTTTTTGAGTAGGGCAGAGAAAAATCTATTAAAATCGGAAATCTGATTTTTTTTTTTTCTTTAATTGGATTTTATTTTTAGGCCATATCACCCAGCTCTAGCCAGTTCTGGACTTGACAAAAGTAGTAAACCAGTTGTAAACATCCACTTACAAGTGAACAGGCTAATAATAATAATAATAGGTGTGCAGTGATACGAATCGACAGAAAATAGCACCAAGCGATTTAGACTGCTGAATTTTTCATTTTGTGACGCAAATATATCACTTTTTGGACAAATATTGTTTTGAGAAGAAAAACAAGCTTTATTAATAACTGTCCCCGCTAACTTACCGGACCTACTTTGGTCAGCTCCAGAACCGGGGCAGAACTCGGCTCAGAGGACACTGTCAGGGGTAAGTCAGTGTTAATGCACGGCACTGCTGAAGGGGACGCCGTACAGATTCACATTAAAAAACGAGAACATTAAATGCAAAGACAATTCAGAAAGGACCATGTGAGCACCACCAGGGGTGACCTGGTCATACCCCACAGCCGGACCACCTATGGTCAGAATGTGTCCTCTGTCCAAGGTGGAATCTGTGGAATATTCTCCCACCAACAGTGAGACAATGTCCTACGTACAGCTCTTTTAAAGCTCAAATGAAAAATTGGTGATGGTTAAACCAAACATGTCCTCATGTCCAGGAGCATTGTGATTTTTATTGATCTTTTATGGACACATATTTGCAGGTACTGAAGGTGTGGCCAAATTGACTGCAAAATAATGGGAATTGTGCAGTGAACAAAGTGTGCAATAATAAGAACTGTGCAATGTATGGAGTGTGCAAAATTTTATTGTGCAATATTTTTATTTTATTATTATTCCTACAAAATTATTGCCTGGTTTACACCAGACCATATCACAAGTGATATATGGTCTGAGAGCACCTACTGAATATCTCGTAGCGGAGGTGTGGTTTACGATCGCCAACGGCCGTATTGGGCGAATACAATCATGTCAGTTGTCAGTTCAAACTACAAGTTTCCGTTTGTCGTGTAGTACGTGTCACCGTCTTTCCACCCCTCCCCGCTCTCTGATTGGCTCCCAAAATCAGGAGACCTCGCTTGCCATAGTTGCCAGACTGTCTTTTAGATCAGAACGAACGAAAGCAGCCTGGGAATTCCCAGGTTAACAAAATTACCTATTTTTACCTAAAAAATGGATCACAAACATTTAAAAACATTATGAAAGGTCAACAATTATCCTTTTTAATGTGTTTTTTTTTCAGTATCATTGTTGTCAGTGATAAAAGGAGAAATTCAATTTGTCAACTGGACAAAGTTTGTTTAGTCAAAAACGTTTCGCCGCTCATCCGAGAGGCTTCGTCAGTTCTGGTTCTAGTGCTGGTTAGACCCTGTTTATATCTAGCTGCAGGGAGGAGCTCACTACACTGAAATAGCTCTGAAACGATCTCAACTAATTTGTTTCTTTTGTTTTTGGAATTTCGAATTTCTCTGGCGTCTAGTTTAGCATACCTATTCACCCTAACGACCGTCTCCACACCTCTGACCCTGACTTGTCTGCCCTATTGTTTCTTTTGTCTGTTTTGACTTGGTTTGAGAATCGAATTATAAATGGGAGACAAGTTATGTCTAACTCCCCCATTTCTGTTTAAAGAAGGATTCTCTTTTTTGACAAAAATAGCCTCTTTAACCCCCCTCTCAAACCAATTCTTTTCCCTGGCTAAGATCTGAACCTCACTGTCCTCAAAAGAATGGCCCGTGGCTTCTAGGTGAAGATGTACGGCAGATGACGGTCCACTCTGTTGTCAGTGATAATTCAGGATGTCCATTGCCAAATCTTTGATTTTAATTGATTTAAAGATCCCATGACATGGTACTTCTTGATGCTTTTGTATGGCTCCTTAATGGTTCCTAATACTGTAAATGAATCCTTCTTCAAAATCAACACTCAGTGCATGAGAAACAGAGATAAGATGAGAAAGAGTATTTTTTCTCTCTCTGAACACTCTATAATGGGCGTTGTTGCTTGAATGCAAATGAGGAGAAAAGAGCTGGCCTATAGTAGAGGGTGGGGGCGTGGCCAAACTCTCCGCTCTCTGCTCTGAGCTCTCAGCTGATCCATTTCCGTGTTTTTGCACGGGGGGAGAGATGGGAAGCGTTCCGTTGAAAAATAAACACATTTCCACAGAAAATAAAATTAAACCACTGCTGTTCAAAGGTCCAGAGGCTCAGGTAAAGGACTTCCGAGCCTAGAAACACTCGGACGTGCCTCCAGGCAAATAAAAAAACGCATTTCGCATTGCCTAGCGCATTCGCAGTCCAAACTGTCTGGGCGTGATTTACAGAGACGCTGAGCACAGACAGACGGGTGTGGAACTGCATTTGCATTTCTTTTTTCGATCTGACATCAATAAGGTGCCTTGTTCAAAATTGCCCGTTCGAGCTCCAATTTTTTTCTAACGCAGAAAAGGATCGCAAATGCTCAGTTTAGACATTTTGCAACTTTTAACCATGGGGGGCTAAACAGGGTAGGGGAGCTCACATTAACATTCAAAAACCTCAGAAAGTGAAAATTTCATGCCATGGGACCTTTAAGAAGAGTTCACTATGTAGAAATGTAGATTGTGCCCATGAGGCCTTTGAACCCCTGACTCGCTGGCTGATTGGCGAATATTTAACCCAATGTGCTCTCACTCTGCTTTAGTCCAATTAAACAGAAAGAGTTTAAATGAAAACAGTTTGGTGACAGTGAAAGTGAAACTAAACCCCCGTCAGTCTCACCTTGTCGTGCAGAGACTCTCCGGACACAGACAGGTCCTTGAGTCGGGTGTTGAAGTGACGGATCTGATCTTCGTTCGCCACCACCCTCCACTCCAACGACTTCTGGGTCCCGCCTGCTCCTCCTGTTCCTGTCCCGGGACGCCCTGCGCTGCCCCCCTGTGGCCTGGTCCCTCCTCCGCCCGCCCCTCCTTCTCCCCATCCACCTCCACCTGTCCCCGCCCCTCCCTCTCCCCAAACACTTCCTCCACCTTCTCCTTCACCTCTCCCACCTCCTGACACACCTGCTCCGGCTGACCAACAACACTTCTCCACCCTATTCCCAATCCCCGTTGTGTTTTTCTCCAAATTGGACACTCTTTTGGCGAGTTCATCCAATTTTTGCTTCACGTTGCTCACATCCAGCTCCACGTCGGCTATCCTGTACGCCTGGTCATCAAATCTATCCAAAAACACGGACTGTAAATCTCGAATTTCACTATTACAATACTCCTTAACTTTGGTTTCCACGTTTGAGCATTTCTCTTCAGTTTTGCGAAGTGTATTGTTGACGTGTCTTTCGAAATTCCTAAGTAACACGTTCACTCGTTGGCTGTCTCCTCCTTCAGTAATTCCGAAGTTGTTCCCACCTTCTGCTCCTCCTCCCGCTCCTCCGTTCTCATTCTGTAACTGGTTCTGTAGATTGTCCAGGTTTTCGGACGCGGAGGTGATCTTGCGTTCCGCGTTGGTGATTCGGTTTTGAAGGTCTCGGAGGTTGGAGCAGCAGGACTGGGCCCGGGTTAAGTCTCGTCTCAGCGCGTCCTGGTTTTGTCGGTGACGTGAGTCCAGAGCGTTGAGCTGTTTCTCCAAAGCTCTGATCCTCTCGCGATCCTCCAACTGCTGACGCCGAAGGTCCTCCACTCCGGCCTACAACAGAACAAATAAAGTCTCATTACGTAACTGTGGGCATACCATCTATAGATTTACATATTTAAGATGTTGTAACTGATTTTTACTGACTTAAAAACATGAAAAACAGACCTACCGTACTTTTCGGACTATAAGCCGCTACTTTTTTCTCACACTTCGGACCCTGCGGCTTATAATCAGGTGCGGCTTATGTATGGATTAATTCTTTATCAAGACAGCGAATGTAGCGCGTAAACCTAGCTCCACTGCACGTATCAGCGTTTTCCGCCCTATTGCTGTAATTGAAAGGATCCGTTCTGTGTTTATACCACTTACAACTACATATATATTCCAGTGACGGTGGCACCGTGATGATGTGTTTAAAGGGATATGCCACCCCCAGGTCAAACTTGGGCATCTCCCCACAGTCCAGAGACTAAAATAAGTGGTGGAAAGCGTTTTCCTGCTCACCCAGCCATTGTCCGAGTCTGTCAGCACTGACCGCCGCGTATCTGCAGCTCCTCCGCGTTAGACTGGAGTCTACCGGCGCTAGAGAAAGATTTCGGCCAAAAGGAATTAATTTGCTCGATGCGTTTCCCAATTACTTTCTGTGTAGTGCGCATTCATATCGAGTGCAAATAAATCTACAAATCAACACGGAGAGCTTGCCTTAGTCATTTTGGGTGGGAACTATTTTTCAGTGCGGAACAATAAAGCCGAAGCACGCAGCACGCTGCCAGGGGAATCCCTGTTACGCACCAGGAAGGGAGTTCCCCTGTTGCGCAGCAAGGTGCGTGCTTCGGCTTTATTGTTCCGCACTGAAAAATAGTTCCCACCCAAAATGACTAAGGCAAGCTCTCCGTGTTGATTTGTACATTTATTTGCACTCGATATGAATGCGCACTACACAGAAAGTACCGTATTGGCCCGAATATAAGACGACCCTGATTATAAGACGACCCCCTCTTTTTCAAGACTCAAGTTTGAAAAAACACTTTTTGAACACCAAATTTAATTTTTATACAGAAAATAATTGCAGTACATCTGAAACAAATGATTATAACAATATATTTGAGAGAAAAAAACATGTTATTTTGCCTCATTCAAATCATGCAAAAACTGTCTATCACATCTTAATATCTGAACATTTAAATATGTAAACTAAAGTACAATCACATTTGTAAATGAATGGCTTCTGGTTTTTGAAATGTAAATAAACCAATCTACTGTGATAAAACAACAAAATAGCAATAACTGCATTAACCATCAAAGTGAAGTCTAAGTGAAGTCAGCTGCGATCTGACGAGATGGGAGGGAGCAGAGGAGAGACTGGTGTGTGTGTGTCTGAATCCTCAACTCTGCCCCCGCCCCTCTCTGCCTGTGTCTCTCTGTCTCTTTCTCTGAACGGGGAAAGGGAGAAAACGGCGCAATTATTTTTCCCCCTCCCGCGATCTTGGAGCCTCTGATTACCAAAAAAAACTCGCTAGATTTGTCGCTAGTCGCTTTTGTCTAATTTTCTCGCTAAGTTGGCAAGACTGCCGCTAGCAGCATTCGCTTTAAAGATATCTGGCGCCATCTAGCGTTGGAATGGCTAGACCTCGAATCTAAGACGACCCCCGCTTTTTCAGTGTTCTTTCAATGGAAAAAACATCGTCTTATATTCGGGCCAATACGGTAATTGGGAAACGCATCGAGCAAATTAATTCCTTTTGGCCGAAATCTTTCTCTGGCGCCGTTAGACTCCAGTCTAAGGCGGAGTAGCTGCAGATACCGTGGCGGTCAGTGGCGACAGACTCGGACAATGGCTGGGTGAGCAGGAAAACGCTTTCCACCACTTATTTTAGTCTCTAGGACTGTGGGGAGATGCCCAAATTTGACCTGGGGGTGGCATATCCCTTTAAGGTAGAGTCATACCTCACCTTACGAAATTAATTCGCTCCAGAAGTGGTTTCGTAACGTGATTTTTTCGTGAGTCGCAATGTAAAAGGCCTGATTCGTTCCTAGCCAATGGGAGGCCAGCGGGGTGTTGGGAGAGTGTATTTACAAGTGTATTTACGTTTCGGGGGATTCAGGCGGCTGCGAAGCCGAGCGCACATTATTTGAATTTTTGAGATTTCATAACTTAAATTTTCTTTCGTATTCAGAGACGAAAATTTTACGTAAAGGCGTTTCGTAACTTGGATTATTGGTTAGTCGGGTCTTCCGTAAGGTGAGGTATGACTGTATTACAATATTTTATTTTGCCGGGATATTTCTTCCTACGATGTTAAAAATGTGCACAGTTTGAAATAAAACAAATATATCTGTATTTTGTATTTGTTTGCGACAACTGAAGTAAAGCAGTGCCTTATGGGAAATTCCCACGTCTGGAGAATTGACCAATCACGGCACTAGTTGCGTTTCTCATGAAACTTAATAGAACGGCGAAGATTGTGGTCGTGTGGTCAAGTTAGTCAAAGTAGAAGAGGAGACAGAGGGATACTTAGCATTATAGTTTAGTAAAATTAATCGAGGAGGAGGCACTAAACGACACAAGGGGCGAGCGGAGAAAAAGGGGGGAAAATTGAAGAGAGCACTGCTGTCAGGGGGGCGAAAAATGTGTGGAACCTGGACACAGATGACATTATCGATCGGGTTGCGGACTCGCGGGTTGCGGATCGCACTTCGCATGAAAGTAAGACACTTTTTGTTTTAAATTATGGCTGGGTTGAGCATTGATTTGATTGTACAGTTGTTTTACTGCGTGTTTCTGCCGTTGTGTTTCTGCCGTGTTACTGCCATAGGTGCTGTTCGAATGTACCGGTATTTACGTTAATTAAAATAAATAAAAAACTTTTGTGTACCATCTTTCTGTGTTAATATCTCAAGTAACAATGTGGACACCTGCGGCTTATAGTCAGGTGCGGCTTATATATGTAGGCCTACAAATCTTAATTTAAAAAAAATTTTGTTGGTGCGGCTTATAATCAGGTGCGCTCTATAGTACGAAAAGTACAGTATTTAAGATGTTGTAACTGATTTTTACTGACTTAAAAATGTCAAAAACAGACCTAGTTCTTATAAAATGGTTTGCAGTGGTCCAAAGTTTTTCCTTACTTATTAAATGTATTCAGAGTGTCCTAATTATTCACTATGACGAGTTTATAAGCGCTTTTCACATCTTTCGGACACCAGAGTGGAGTTTTGTGGTCAAACAACTAGCATGCTAATAGCGCACCAGCCTTACTTGGTTCACAGACAATAAAATGCTTTAGAATTAAAAGTAGCAGACAGCACACAGCTGTTTCATTTCTCATTGGAATGTTTTCCCCATAACTTTCAAAGACTGCTCGGAAACAGAAAGAAATCAGATAACTCGCATCAGAAATCAGATCAAAGTCAGTTTTCTGCTTCTTTTATCTGTTTATCTATCTGTATATCTATTTTCTAATCCAGGGGTGTCAAATATGCGGCCCGGGAGCCAGATCCGGCTCTCCAAGCCTCCCTCGGCTGATTTCCTATTAAAATATTTGAATTATATTTACATTTTCTATTAAAATATTGGTAATTTTCTGCGTCTCTTTTCTGTGCAGTTTAGCATAGCAGCGTCTCCAGTGCCTCTGTGCGTGGCCCCTCCCACCAGAGCAGCACAAATGTGTCCCACCACGGAAGCTGAGGGCACATGTCGGCATTACAGATTCTCAGGAAATGTGTTTTTTTGTGTGTTTTTTTTTCAAAATTTGAGATTTTCATTTTTTTGCATAATGTGCTAGTTGAGATCATGCTGAAGCCTCTCCATGTTTCAGATAACAGCATTAGTGATGTTAAAAACATACATTTTTAATTTAAAAAATGCTTGTTAGGCAAGGAGGGCTGAAGAGACCAAACTTGAGAAGGATTTTCTTGGATTTAGAAAATGTGGTATGGCTGCTTTCAAATAGAGACAACTTTTTAAAATATGGTCCGATTTTCACATGTAAGACATCATTGGAAAGCTTAGAACCTGTACTTTCAGAATCTGAGAATAACTCAAAACGCCTCCGGGACGACTTGCGGGCTCAGATTCCGTGGTGGGACACAAATGAAGACTCGCCTCTTTCCAAACGCTCTTAAAGGACCATCGTTTTGACTGTTGACCGTGACACCCTCATCAGCAAAATGTCAAAAATGAGAAAAGTGGAGGCCGAGTGCAGGAAAACTAATTCCTATTTGTTCGCGGAGGTGAATGGGAAACCTGTATGCTTGTGGTGAAATTGCATTTTTCTTAAAGTTCATAATACAGGGGGTGCTCGGGTTACGACGGTCTCGGGTTACGACGTTTCGTGGTTACGAACGCGCCCCCATTAAAATATATATATATATATATATTACGCGTCATTCCGTCTTACGCGGTTTAGCGTGGTAAGAGATGTAAACAAACGCGAACGGCGTGCGGTGCACGGTGGAAGAATACACTCTGTTGTGGTTGTAGGGAGAAGAAGACGGCCTCATGTGCCTGCCCAATGTGGGCGGAAGTACCTGATGTGGGCTCTGATCTGCTCCTATGAAAGTGGCAGTGATAACCAAGCAGCGTAGTGGTCTAATTATTGAGATGGAAAGATTATTGGTGCTTTGGTTGGAAGATCAAAGGCAAAATCCGGCTTACGACGAAATTCGGGTTACGACGCGTCTTAAGAACGGATCAACGTCGTAACCCGAGGACCCCCTGTATTATGATATTTTGTAAAAGAAAGAGCTCATCAAATAAAAAAGACTTCTGTAATAGATTTGTGTTTCTCTGCACAAACATTTGGACTTATTGTTATTTTTGTTGTATATATGCCATGAGTTTGCCAAAATCAGTTTGACACCCCTGATCTAATTTATTTCAAGCAATGTTTTGGTTTGACTGACCAGCTTTTCCTTTAACAAACATTCACTTGCAGTATCTCTGCTGTCCACTAGAGGGGGTTGTGCGTTTACCTTCCAATAAATCACTTAACGCCCGGTCGAAGGTGTGAATGTGGTCCGCGCTAACGCTGACTCAAGAATCACAAGAATGCAAAGCAGAAAACAACGGGGTTTAACTAATAGATAAAGTCAGTTCCTACACTCTGAGAGAGCGTTCACTTGTCCTCGTTTAAGTGCTAATACAAAATATATTTATTTAGATTGCAGGATTATGTGAAAAGTCCCTCAGTCGTCCAGGTAGAATCCATGATAAAAGGAGAAGTTCAATTTGTCAACTGGACAAAGTTTGTTTGGTTGAAAACGTTTCGCCGCTCATCCGAGAGGCTTCGTCAGCTCTAATGATTATCATCAAAGTCTGAAAGTCTGATAACGAGCCGAGAGAGCGCACTCGCGGCGCAGCTTGGGGCGCAGCACCAGAAGAGCACACAAGCTCGCGCGGCCCCGCACACATGTAGAAGTTTAATACGAGACATGTACTTTTGTTTCTGAATACGGGACGATTACATTTTTCAACGGACGGTTGGCAACCCTAAACACAATTATACATATATAATACACACCCAAAATTTCAACGTATTTGGAAAAAAAAAAAAAAAAAAATACCACGCGGCTAAAAAAAAAGCGGAGATCTGCTAAAAAGCGGAACTCTTTCATCCCTGAGTGAAAGAGGAGGAGGGGTCTGGAGGACTAAAGGCGAGAGTGAAAGAGGAGGAGGGATGTGGAGGACTAAAGGCGAGAGTGAAAGAGGAGGAGGGATGTGGAGGACTAAAGGCGAGAGTGAAAGAGGAGGAGGGATGTGGAGGACTAAAGGGGAGAGTGAAAGAGGAGGCGGGGTCTGGAGGACTAAAGGGGAGAGTGAAAGAGGAGGAGGGGTCTGGAGGACTAAAGGGGAGGGAAAGAGGAGGAGGGGTCTGGAGGACTAAAGGGGAGAGTGGAAGAGGAGGCGGGGTCTGGAGGACTAAAGCGGAGAGTGAAAGAGCAGGAGGGGACTCCAGGACTAAAGCGGAGAGTGAAAGAGCAGGAGGGGTCTGGAGGACTAAAGCGGAGAGGTGAGGGGGAGGAGGGGTCTGGAGGACTAAAGGCCAGAGTGAAAGAGCAAGAGGGGTCTGGAGGACAAAAGGGGAGAGGTGAGGGGGAGGAGGGGTCTGGAGGACTAAAGGGGAGAGTGAAAGAGCAGGAGGGGTCTGGAGGACTAAAGGGAGAGGTGAGGGGGAGGAGGGGTCTGGAGGACTAAAGGGGAGAGTGAAGAGGAGGCGGGGTCTGGAGGACTAAAGGGGAGAGTGAAAGAGCAGGAGGGGTCTGGAGGACTAAAGGGGAGAGTAAAAGAGGAGGCGGGGTCTCGAGGACTAAAGGGGAGAGTGAAAGAGCAGGAGGGGTCTGGAGGACTAAAGGGGAGAGGTGAGGGGGAGGAGGGGTCTGGAGGACTAAAGGGGAGAGTGAAAGAGCAGGAGGGGTCTGGAGGACTAAAGGGGAGAGGTGAGGGGGAGGAGGGGTCTGGAGGACTAAAGGGGAGAGTGAAAGAGCAGGAGGGGTCTGGAGGACTAAAGGGAGAGGTGAGGGGGAGGAGGGGTCTGGAGGACTAAAGGGGAGAGTGAAAGAGGAGGAGGGGTCTGGAGGACTAAAGGGGAAAGGTGAGGGGGAGGAGGGGCAGGGTCTGGAGGTATAAGGAACACTGTGATTGGTTCTAACAGGTATCCACACTTCAAACTCCGACCCTGCAGCCAGATGTTTGTATCAGAGACACCTGACTGTAATCGAGGCAGTTTTATGTGATATCACCAACTACTTGAAATTTCAGCAGCCTCTGAAGGCAGCACATACTTAGATTTAGGTTTAGTTTGCTTTAAAATGACCAAAAAATAACTAGGAGCCGTAGATAGAGTTATAGTTACAGTAGGATCTCAGTATTATATCAGTAGGTGTAGCTGTTACCTGGCAGGCAGAGCAGGACAGAGACACCCTCCTCTCCAGCTCCTTCAGGATCTCCTCCTTCAGCGACGTCAGGACCGCTCCTGTCACCCCCCCTGACGCCCCCCCGTCCACGTCGTTCCCTTTACCGTTCACCAGGTGGTTGTTGATGCTCACCAGGGTCTTATCATGAGCCTGGAGAAAGACAAGGAACAAAACAATGTATTTGTACTGATATAAGGTGGGGACTTATTCACTTTTTTTTTTACATAAAATTTAGCTTAGATTAGGTCTCAAATAAACTGGATTGGATTAACACAGTTTTTTTAAATACCTGCAATAACATCTCTATGTCAACAAGTAGGAAGCAGACCCTCCACCAGAAAAGTTACATAAAAACATATGATTTTTTTTTTTTTTTTTTTCATATTTAAAGGTTCCATGGCATGAAATTTTCACTTTCTGAGTTTTCTGAACGTTAATGTGAGCTCCCCTACCCTGTTTAGGCCCCCCCCCCATGGTTAAAAGTTGCGAAATGTCTAAACTGAGCATTTGCGATCCTTTTCTGCGTTACAAAAAATCAGAGCTCAAACGGGCGATTTTGAACAAGGCACCTTATTGACGTCAGATCGAAAAAAGAAATGCAAATGCAGTTCCACCCCCGTCTGTCTGAACTCAGCATCTCTGTAAATCACGCCCAGAGAGTTTGAACCGTGAATGCGCTAGGCAATGCGAAATGCGTTTTTTTATTTGCCTGGAGGCACGTCCGAGTGTTTCTAGGCTCGGAAGTCCTTTATCTGAGCCTCTGGACCTTTGAACAGCAGTGGTTTAATTTTATTTTCTGTGGAAATGTGTTTATTTTTCAATGGAACGCTTCTCATCTCTTCTCCCCGCAAAAATGTGGAAATGGATCAGAGAGCGCACAGCTGAGAGCTGAGAGCGGAGAGTTTGGCGACACCCCCACCCTCTACTATAGGCCATCTCTTTTCTCCTCATTTGCATTCAAGCAACAACGCCCAGAATGGACTGTTCAGAGAGAGAAAAATTACTCTTTCTCATCTTATCTCTGTTTCTCATGCACTGAATCTTGATTTTGAAGAAGGATTCATTTACAGTATTAGGGAACCATTAAGGAGCCATATAAAAGCATCAAGAAGTACCATGTCATGGGATATTTAAAAGTAGTGAACGGCAGGTCACAATGCCACAACAGAATGCACTTTTCAACACAAAATAGGCAAATGGTAGCTAGTTCTAATCTAACCATGTGCCCTTTTCATGTATTTAGTATTTATACTTGTTAACACAATTGTTACTCAATTAGTATCTGACTAATCTGACTTGTAAATGTAACTCAGTATGTTATTATTAATACAGTATAATTGGAATTGCTAATTAACAGGGTTAGCACAGTGAACTAATAGCATAGTATCTTTCCATATTTCTCTGCCCTTATGTAACAGATAATACTGCCTAAAACTGTATATAGCTGTGATCTGATATTTAATTTGATATTTATTATTTTTCTATTTTATTCAGATTTGTACATATACAATTATTATTTTTTATAATTATGTCTCATTTGACTCTGGTCTCTTGCTCTTTTTTTGCTATTCCATATATTTTTTGTTATCCTCTGTTATATATTATATTTAATGAGTGAGCGACTGTACTCAAATAATTTTCCTTGTGGATCAATAAAGTTTGTCTAAGTCTAAACTGTAGATAGTAATATGGGTGCTTTGCTCCAGAACACAACAACCAAGCAGGCAACTTCACTTTAATGGAGTAAACGTTGTGTCTTTTGTCTGACAAATTTGCTACACTGATTTCTAAAGGTGCAATGTGTAACTTTTCTGGTTTCTAGTACACTTTTAAAATAGTGTGTCAATCATCTGCATAAATATAGTTAAAATCTAATTTAGTTGGACAATATACAGCATAAAAACAATAGGCCCTAGAATCGAGCCTTGAGGGACTCCGCCGAGAAAAAGGGTGAAAATATGCAAAATTATTCTTAGCTTCTGGTCCATTACTGACCTGAGTGCGGTTGTCCAGCTGGTCCAGTTTGGTCTGAATACTGTTGATGGTTTCTGTGATTTCAGGCTGAGCAGCGTCGGCCGGGTTCCTCCCCCCCGTGCCCCCTCCTCCTCCGTCCCAGGACCCTCCTCCTCCCCCGGTGTTAGCGCCTCCCCCGGTGCTGCCCCCTGCTGGCCGGTTCATGTTGGTCTGGAGGTCCTGGAGGGTCTTGGTCAGTTTCTGGATCTGGTCCTCGAGTCTTCGGACCCTCTCACTCTCCCCACGTCCTGAAGAAGGAACACAGGACAATGTTGGTTCTTATAGTTTATGAAAAGGTGAAACACAAGTTGATTTAATAATACAGTATTGTTTTGAGATATTCATGGCTATAGCAGTTTTTATTGACCGGACATGGAAATGAACGACAAAACTAAAAATCTAAACTACTCTGAGCAAACTAAAGCTGTGGTACAATAATTCTTTCCTTTCATTCCTCCTTTTAACCAGGATACAGTTTAATCATGTTCCCTCAAAAATATACATTTGTTTTGGGTTCACTCAAACAAGTTGATTTCCTATCCTACTCATGACTTCAGACCCATTCCACCTGCTGATGTCATGAGGTGTAGTTCTTATTTTACAGGAAAATCTCCAAGTCCATGCACCTTCACAAGACTCATTCTTAGCATTTCATCACCACTACTGCAAGTATACAACAGCAGTTTTTTTTTTTAGCCTTATTTACACTTTAATTTAACCTGTACATAAAAGGGTCCTATTTTCTGATCTATATTATAATGTTCTTTCCTCGTCACAAACAGACCTGGAGTTCTGTTTTGTTTCATTCACACGTTTAACAATTGAGGCAAGTCCCTGCCTCAGGTGGAGGAGTTCAAGTATCTCGGGGTCTTGTTCACGAGTGAGGGGAGGATGGAGCGTGAGATTGACAGGTGGATCGGTGCAGCATCAGCAGTGATGAGGTCGCTGTACCAGACCGTTGTGGTGAAGAGGGAGCTGAGCCAAAAGGTGAAGCTCTCGATTTACCGTTGATCTACATTCCTCCCCTCACCTATGGTCATGAGCTCTGGGTAATGACCGAAAGGACGAGATCGCGGATACAAGCGGCCGAAATGAGTTTCCTCCGCAGAGTGGCTGGGCACTCCCTTAGAGATAGGGTGAGGAGCTCAGTCACACGGGAGGACCTCGGAGTAGAGCCGCTGCTCCTCCACATTGAGAGGAGCAGCTGAGGTGGCTCGGGCGTCTGTTCTGGACGCCTCCTGGACGCCTCCCTCGGGAGGTGTTCCGGGCACGTCCCACCAGGAGGAGGCCCCGGGGAAGACCCAGGACATGCTGGAGGGACTATGTCTCCCGGCTGGCCTGGGAACGCCTTGGGTTCCCCCTGGAGGAGCTGGAGGAAGTGTCCGGGGTGATGGAAGTCTGGGAGTCCCTGCTTAAACTGTTGCCCCCGCGACCCGCCCCCGGATAAGAGGAAGAAAATGGATCGATGGATGTTTAACACACAAACCTGTAAGTTTAGTTCTTCTCTCAAACTGGAAACACTCCTTCCACCTTGTGATGTCATGGTGTAATACAGTGTGTCATTGTGTTTTTAAACTCATTTGCCATTTAGAATCATGTGGATCATTTCAGTGCAGGAATTCCCTATCTCTACTGAACTAAAGTTAACTCATTGAGTGTCGGTTATGAGTTTTCTCGTCATGTTGAAACCAAACGTTGAGTGCCGTGACGTACTGTACGTCAAGGACGTTTTTCAGCGGGGATCGCTAGAATACGACCTGGAGCAACTTTGAAGGTGTAATTCACGTCTCCCAACCTGTAGGTAGCGATCTTGTATCATTATTTGCTGATCGGAGACGCGGAAGAGAGGAGGAGTGTAGTTTGTGTACTGTGTATTGGCCAGAGGAGCGAGATGGCGAGGCGAGGGGAATCCGGAAAAGCAGAGGACTGTTGATCAGCGCCTATGGAGCGGTCTGATCGCTCTTGGGACCCAGGATCCTGGATCAGAGGATCGCAGAGACAAGCCGGATCAAGCAGCGAGGTTGGAGCAGAGATCTGCTGTGCCCGAGGCAGGGGGCGTGTCATGTGTGCGCTGCACGGAGCAGGAACTCTGATCAGAATTACGACAGCGCCAAAGAAGTTTACTGACTTGGAGCAGTAGATCCTGGTCTCCAAAGAGGCATGAGATGAGAAGAATTAAGTTTACTTGATGCTGCTGTGTGGTAATTGTAATGAATGAAGCTATATGTGTGTGTGCGTGCGTGCGCGCGCATGTGCAGCTGTGTGTGTGTAAAGGTTTATGCATGGGCTTGTGTGTATGTACATATATATATGTGTGTGTGTGTGTGTGTATTAGTTTTTATTATGGGTCTGTACTCTGAGCATGCCTCAATATTGTTGTGAAGTGACAAAGTTCTATTTTATATGAAAAGATATTATTATATCCTGTAAACATCTCTTGGCACAATTGATTTGAAGGAATTTTCAATTCACAGAGCCTTATATTCTTATATTTGTAAATAAAAAATCTACTTTGTCATCAAAAATCTCTTTCTCTGTTGTTTTAGATGTTTGAGGTGTCACTAAATCCATAAATATTGACGTCAAAATCACCAATCTGCTCGAAATGACTCTTTGCACAAAATGCTTCGTTTTCGTGTTTTTGCTGAAACTTCCCTATGTTCTACTATCAATTATTTGAGAACCAAAAAGGTTAAAAACATTTTTTTTTTCTAGGTGAAAGAAGAGAGTCAACACTTTATTTTGATGTGTGCCATGTTTATATAGTCAAAGAACTCAGTATTCTGTGGGTCTTGGAAAATCAGTAAAAATACACTAAAACGTCTGGCACTCTGGGGGATAGAATACTGAAAACAGGCCGGCACTCAATGAGTTAAAAGGAACTTGAAAACTACCACTTCATGACATCACAAGGTGGAACTGAACAATAAAGCATTACTCAAACATGTGTGAATGGAACCCCCCCCCCACAACTCCAGGTCTGTTTTTGAGGAGGAAACAATGTTAGAACATGATTTAAAGCTCACAAGAGTCATTTTTGTGTAATATTAAGATCTAAAACAGCCCAATAGAAAACCAGTAAGGAAAAAGAAAACATTTTAATTTGATTTGAATAAAATATTATAGGATCTACTCACCAGTGTTCCCTCCGCTCTGTCCGGTCCCAGATCCACTGACCCCGCCTCCTCCTCCCCTCCCTCCCCCCGTACTTCCCCCCTGCCCCCCCTGTCCAAACTGGCCCCCTCCTTGCCCATAGTTCGTGCCACTGCCTCCTTGCCCGTAGTTTGTGTTGGTTCCCGCCCCTCCAGGTCCGTTCCCATGTCCGCCTCCGTAATTAGTCCCATGTCCGGCTCCAAAATCGGTCCCTGTTTGTCCGTAATTCGTGTTGGTTCCTCCTTGGCCGTAGTTGTGGTTTCCGTTGTGTCCGGGCACTACCCCAGTCCCACCAGCAGGGGGCGTGTTGCAGTCGTCGCCGCTAAAGCCCTGGCAGCATTTCCACTCCATCTCCGTCACCATCTTGTAGGCCACTTTGTACCGCGGGCGCATGTAAGTCCGATATCTGCAGAGAAACAAGGAAAAACGTTTGTTATAACTGACAGGACTAAGCAGGACTAAGCAGGACTAAACCAGGACTAAACCAGGACTAAACAAGGACTAAACCAGGACTAAACAAGGACTAAACCAGGACTAAACAGGACTAAACAAGGACTAAACCAGGACTAAACCAGGACTAAACAACGACTAAACAAGGACTAAACAAGGACTAAACCAGGACTAAACAGGACTAAACAAGAACTAAGCCAGGACTAAATCAGGACTAAACAACGACTAAAGCAGGACTAAACAAGAACTAAACAAGGACTAAACACGGACTAAAGCAGGACTAAACAAGGACTAAAGCAGGACTAAACAAGGACTAAAGCAGGACTAAACAAGGACTAAACCAGGACTAAACAGGACTAAACAAGAACTAAACCAGGACTAAACCAGGACTAAACAACGACTAAAGCAGGACTAAACAAGAACTAAACAAGGACTAAACACGGACTAAAGCAGGACTAAACAAGGACTAAAGCAGGACTAAACAAGGACTAAAGCAGGACTAAACAAGAACTAAACAAGGACTAAACACGGACTAAAGCAGGACTAAACAAGGACTAAAGCAGGACTAAACAAGGACTAAAGCAGGACTAAACAAGGACTAAACTAGAACTAAACTAGGACTAAACAAGGATTAAAGCAGGACTAAACAAGGACTAAAGCAGGACTAAACAAGGACTAAAGCAGGACTAAACAAGGACTAAACTAGAACTAAACTAGGACTAAACAAGGACTAAAGCAGGACTAAACAAGGACTAAACAAGGACTAAAGCAGGACTAAAACAAGGACTAAACTATAACTAAACTAGGACTAAACAAGGACTAAAGCAGGACTAAACAAGGACTACACAAGAACTAAACAAGGACTAAAGCAGGACTGAACAAGGACTACACAAGAACTAAACAAGGACTACACAAGAACTAAACAAGGACTAAAGCAGGACTGAACCAGGACTAAACAAGGACTAAACAAGGACTAAAGCAGGATTAAACAAGGACTAAACTAGAACTAAACTAGGACTAAACAAGGACTAAAGCAGGACTAAACAAGGACTAAACTAGAACTAGACTAAACTAGGACTAAACTAGGACTAAACATGGACTAAAGCAGGACTAAACAAGAACTAAACAAGGACTAAAGCAGGACTAAACAAGGATTAAAGCAGGACTAAACAAGGACTAAACAAGAAATAAACAAGGACTAAACAAGGACAATTAAAAGAAAAAAAATCGATAACTAACTGAAACTGTATTGTGCGTTTACAAAACTAAAACTAACTGAAATTATAGATAAATCGCTCTTCGTTTTCGCCTTTTTTGGAGTTGGTAAATGTGGATGTTTTGGTGTGTATTTTTATTTGTTTTGTCTCTAAAAACTAATTAAAACTAACTGAATTAGAGGGGGAAAAAAGTCACAACTAAATAAAACTATAATGAAAAATCCCAACCTATTATAACCTTGGGAAAAACACAAACATTTACGGGTGACGGAAAGGTTACACAGCGTTCTCCTCTGATCTTGAGTGGCTAAAACCATTTCCTAATGAACCCGCTGCTGTAAACACGAACTCGGCGCTGGACTTTCCCTTTTTGGTAACAGACTAAAGCTGTGGTCACTCAGGGTTTAAACTGGAGCAGTGTCCACCACAAATGCATCCGCCATGAGCTCATGTGGACCCAGCCCTGAAGGACGAGACAATAACTCAGCTCCACAGGGACGAGCGCCGACGACCTCAGAGAACACGGAGATACTGAGGACTTCTGTGATGCGCAGCGTTCTGAAGACTTCCCCCGTTTAAAAGATACAATATGTTGTTTTAAACTGTTCATCGCTATGGTAACAGTCATCATTCTGAACCAGATGGACAGGCTTGTGCAGTTAAAGGATCCATTT
>JAVJIX010000149.1:200000-230000 GCA_036785185.1 Paratrypauchen microcephalus
CAGTAGTAGTATTAGCAGTATTAGCAGTAGTAGTAGCAGTAGTAGTTGTATTAGCAGTAGTAGTATTAGCAGTATTAGCAGTAGTAGTAGTAATAGTAGTAGCAGTAGTAGTTGTATTAGCAGTAGTAGTAGAAGTAGTAGTAGTAGCAGTAGTTGTATTAGCAGCAGTAGTAGTATTAGCAGTAGTAGTAGTATTAGCAGTAGTAGTATTAGCAATAGTAGTATTAGCAGTAGTAGTAGTATTAGCAATAGTAGTAGTATTAGCAGTAGCAGTATTAGCAGTAGTAGTAGCAGTAGTAGTAGTATTGGCAGTAGTAGTATTAGCAGTAGTAGTAGAAGTAGTAGTAGTAGTAGCAGTAGTTGTATTAGCAGCAGTAGTAGTATTAGCAGTAGTAGTAGTAGTATTAGCAGTAGCAGTATTAGCAGTAGTAGTAGAAGTAGTAGTAGTAGCAGTAGTTGTATTAGCAGCAGTAGTAGTATTAGCAGTAGTAGTAGTAGTAGTAGTAGTAGAAGTAGTAGTAGTAGCAGTAGTTGTATTAGCAGCAGTAGTAGTATTAGCAGTAGTAGTAGTATTAGCAGTAGTAGTATTAGCAATAGTAGTATTAGCAGTAGTAGTAGTATTAGCAATAGTAGTAGTATTAGCAGTAGCAGTATTAGCAGTAGTAGTAGCAGTAGTAGTAGTATTGGCAGTAGTAGTATTAGCAGTATTAACAGTACTAATAGTGATCCCAGCTCCCACAGATGAGTGCTGCTGTTGTGTCCTTGGGCAAGACACTTAACCCCGTCATATTATCAGATTATTTCTGCATCTATTTCGGCACTAAACCAGGACTAAACCAAGACTAAACCAGGTCTAAACCAGGTCTAAACCAGGACTAAGCCAAGACTAAACCAGGACTAAACCGGGTCTAAACCAGGATTAAACTGGGACTAAACCAGGACTAAACCAACACTAAGCCAAGACTAAACCAGGTCTAAACCAGGACTAAACCAGATCTAAACCAGGACTAAGCCAAGACTAAACCAGATCTAAACCGGGTCTAAACCAGGACTAAACCAAAACTAAACCAGGTCTAAACCAAGACTAAGCCAGGACTAAAACAGGACTAAACCAGGTCTAAACCAGGACTAAGCCAGGACTAAACCAGGACTAAACCAGGACTAAACCAGGTCTAAACCAGGTCTAAACCAGGACTAAGCCAAGACTAAACCAAGACTAAACCAGGTCTAAACCAAGACTAAGTCAAGACTAAACCAGGTCTAAACCAGGACTGAACCAGGTCTAAACCAGGACTAAACCGGGACTAACCCGGCACTAAACCAGGACTGAACCAGGTCTAAACCAAAACTAAACCAGGACTAAGCCAAAACTAAACCAGATCTAAACCGGGTCTAAACCAGGACTAAACTGGGACTAAACCAGGACTAAACCAAAACTAAACCAGGTCTAAACCAAGACTAAGCCAGGACTAAACCAGGTCTAAACCAGAACTAAGCCAGGACTAAACTGGGACTAAACCAGGACTAAATCAGGTCTAAACCAGGACAAAACCAGGACTAAACCAGGACTAAACCAGGTCTAAACCAGGTCTAAGCCAGGACTAAGCCAAGACTAAACCAGGACTAAACCGGGTCTAAACCAGGATTAAACTGGGACTAAACCAGGACTAAACCAAGACTAAACCAGGTCTAAACCAAGACTAAGCCAAGACTAAACCAGGTCTAAACCAGGACTAAACCAGGACTAAACCAGGTCTAAAACAGGACTAAACCGGGACTAACCCAGCACTAAACCAGGACTAAACCAGGTCTAAACCAGGACTAAACCAGGTCTAAACCAGGACTAAACCAACACTAAGCCAAGACTAAACCAGGTCTAAACCAGGACTAAACCAGGTCTAAACCAGGACTAAGCCAAGACTAAACCAGATCTAAACCGGGTCCAAACCAGGACTAAACCAAAACTAAACCAGGTCTAAACCAAGACTAAGCCAGGACTAAACCAGGACTAAACCAGGACTAAACCAGGTCTAAACCAGGTCTAAACCAGGTCTAAACCAGGACTAAGCCAAGACTAAACCAGGACTAAACCGGGTCTAAACCAGGAATAAACTGGGACTAAACCAGAACGAAACCAAGACTAAACCAGGTCTAAACCAAGACTAAGTCAAGACTAAACCAGGTCTAAACCAGGACTGAACCAGGTCTAAACCAGGACTAAACCGGGACTAACCCGGCACTAAACCAGGACTGAACCAGGTCTAAACCAGGACTAAACCAGGTCTAAACCAGGACTAAGCCAAAACTAAACCAGATCTAAACCGGGTCTAAACCAGGACTAAACCGGGACTAAACCAGGACTAAACCAAAACTAAACCAGGTCTAAACCAAGACTAAGCCAGGACTAAACCAGGTCTAAACCAGAACTAAGCCAGGACTAAACTGGGACTAAACCAGGACTAAATCAGGTCTAAACCAGGACAAAACCAGGACTAAACCAGGACTAAATCAGGTCTAAACCAGGACAAAACCAGGACTAAGCCAAGACTAAACCAGGACTAAACCGGGTCTAAACCAGGATTAAACTGGGACTAAACCAGGACTAAACCAAGACTAAACCAGGTCTAAACCAAGACTAAGCCAAGACTAAACCAGGTCTAAACCAGGACTAAACCAGGACTAAACCAGGTCTAAAACAGGACTAAACCGGGACTAACCCAGCACTAAACCAGGACTAAACCAGGTCTAAACCAGGACTAAACCAGGTCTAAACCAGGACTAAGCCAAGACTAAACCAGATCTAAACCGGGTCTAAACCAGGACTAAACTGGGACTAAACCAAAACTAAACCAGGTCTAAACCAAGACTAAGCCAGGACTAAACCAAGACTGTGTGTGATAACATATTATCCTGTGCATTATTGAATTATTGAATGATAATATGGACTTTTTGTTATAAAAGCATTTCCATTTTAACAAAGTACCTTCTAATTCTGCCCTGCACAACCACATAAATATTGCGTGCGAAATGCCGTGTCAATGCGTGAGACTTGAGAGCCCTGTGTAAATGTTTGTCTAAAGAGCAAACTTAAACTACAAAGCAACTAATGAGAGTTATATAAATGAAGTTATTACCTGATGGTTCTCAGTTTGTTTTATCATCTCCTCCTGTTCAGTCGCTGTCCTTATCACTGAGCGCGCACTGCACTGTCAACAGTCTGCCCAACAACAGAACAATCTATTTTCTGATTGGCTGAAAAGGGCGCGGCGCCTGATATCTGAGATTTTTTTCCGGGGAGCGGGTAGGTTAAACTACAAAGCAACTAATGAGAGTTATATAAATGAAGTAATTACCTGATGGTTCTCAGTTTGTTTTATCATCACCGCAGTGTGCGCTTACCAGCTGAAACTACACTCTACAGTCTGCCCAACAACAGAACAATCTATTTTCTGATTGGCTGATTTTTTTCCGGGGAGCGGGATGGGGAGGAGGGGGAGAGTTTTTTTCACTGAAAACGCGCGGTGCCTGCATAAACTGAGCCACACAAACCGATTTAATGGGCACAAAAAAATTAAAAATAAATAAATAAATCAGCGTGAGAAATGCCATGTGTGGCGTGTGAGCGTGTGAACACGTCAAATTGCGTGTGTCACACTGTCAATGCGTGAGACTTGAGAGCCCTGATTAGCAGTAGTAGTAGTAGTATTAGCAGTATTAGCAGTAGTAGTAGTATTAGCAGTATTAGCAGTAGTAGTAGTATTAGCAGTATTAGCAGTAGTAGTAGCAGTAGTAGTATTAGCAGTATTAGCAGTTGTATTAGCAGCAGTAGTAGTAGCAGTAGTAGTATTAGCAGTAGTAGTAGCAGTAGTAGTATTAGCAGTATTAGTAGTAGTAGTAGCAGTAGTATTAGCTGTATTAGCAGTTGTAGTAGCAGCAGTAGTAGTATTAGCAGTATTAGCAGTAGTAGTAGCAGTAGTAGTGTTAGCAGTATTAGCAGTATTAGTAGTAGTAGTAGCAGTAGTATTAGCTGTATTAGCAGTTGTAGTAGCAGTAGTAGTATTAGCAGTATTAGCAGTAGTATTAGCAGTAGTAGCAGTAGTAGTATTAGCAGTAGTAGCAGCAGTAGTAGTAGCAGTAGTAGTATTAGCAGTATTAGTAGTAGTAGTAGCAGTAGTATTAGCTGTATTAGCAGTTGTAGTAGCAGTAGTAGTATTAGCAGCATTAGGAGTAGTAGTAGCAGTAGTAGTGTTAGCAGTATTAGCAGCAGTAGTAGTAGTAGTAGTAGTATATGTGACAGTACATATACTCACAGGACCACCCTGCTGCACTGGCTCGTGCCCCAGGAGCAGGGCTGGTAGTCGGGCTTCACATACGTCTCCACGCCGTCCTCCACCACACAGCTCACCGTACGAGGAACCACGAACGCACACCAGTTTCTACAGGACGAAAAACAGGGAAAAACTCATGAGACAAAAACACACAACAGATTCTACAAGAGAACACATATGAGAACACACAAGAACACACACGAGAGAGAACGACGTTCATCTAAACTGTCGCCAGGCAACAATATATAAAAAACAATATGTACGTCTCCATGGACACAAGCAACAACCACCAACCACTACACAAGTTACAGGTCAGATCTGTGATGAGGCGACCCCGCTCGCCGTAAGAATGCACGTTTCCTAGTGTGCCTTTTAGCAAAACAAAACAAAACAAAACAAAAAATAAAGACGGAGATGGAGAAGTTTAACGCCATATTACACAACCAGCATGGCAAGTTCTCTCCAGAAAAGTTACACAGTGAAGCTTTAAAGAATCTGTGATGTGACGTTTCGTTGCTAAGACACATTTAAATCCAGCCTCAGCGCTCCGTCCCGTGTTTTCTGTTTTGTTGACAGACTTCTGCAGATGGAGATGTTTGAATTCCTGCTTTAATCCAATTTAGTGGTAAACAATAGAATATATTTTAAACAGCAGCGGACACATCTGTCCCTCTGTCCTCCCTGTCCCTCTGTCCTCTCTGTCTTCCCTGTCCCCCTGTCCTCCCTGTCCCTCTGTCCTCCCTGTCCTCTCTGTCCTCTCTGTCCCTCTGTCTTCTCTGTCCTCCCTGTTCCTCTGTCCTCCCTGTTCCTCTGTCCTCCCTGTCCCTCTGTCCTCCCTGTTCCTCTGTCCTCCCTGTCCCCGTGTCCCTCTGTCTTCTCTGTGCTCCTGTCCTCCCTGTCCTCTCTGTCCTCCCTGTCCCCCTGTCCTCCCTGTCCCCCTGTCCTCCCTGTCCCTCTGTCCTCCCTGTCCCCCTGTCCTCTCTGTCCCTCTGTCCTCCCTGTCCCTCCGTCCTCTCTGTCCTCTCCTGTTCCTCTGTCCTCTCTGTCCCTTTGTCTTTTCTGTCTTCTCCGTCATCTCTGTCCTCTCTGCCCTCTCCTTCTCTCTCCCTTTTCTCCTTCTCTCTCTCTTCTCCCTCTCTCTTTTCTCTCTCTCTCTTGTCCTTCTCTCTCTTTTCTCCTTCTCTCTCTCTTTCTCCTTCTCTCTCTTTTCTCCTCCTCTCTCTTTCTCCTTCTCTCTCTTCTCCTTCTCTCTTTTCTCCTCCTCTCTCTTTTCTCTTTCTCTCTCTCTTATCTCCTTCTCTCTGTTTTGTCCTTCTCTCTCTTTTCTCTTTCTCTCTCTCTTTTCTCCTTCTCTCTCTCTTCTCCTTCTCTCTCTCTTTTCTCCTTCTCTCTCTTTTCTCCTTCTCTCTCTTTTCTCCTTCTCTCTGTTTTCTCCTTCTCTCTGTTTTCTCCTTCTCTCTCTCTTATGTCCTCTCTCTCTGTTTTGTCCTTCTCTCTCTTTTCTCCTTCTCTCTCTTCTCTCTCTTTCTCCTTCTCTCTCTCTTTTCTCCTCTTTCTTTTCTCCTTCTCTCTCTTTTCTCTTTCTCTCTCTCTTTCTCCTTCTCTCTCTTTTTCCTTCTCTCTGTTTTGTCCTTCTCTCTCTTTTCTCCTTCTCTCTCTCTCTCTTTCTCCTTCTCTCTGTTTTGTCCTTCTCTCTCTTTTCTCCTTCTCTCTTTTCTCCTTCTCCTCTCTCTCTTCTCCTTCTCTCTCTCTTTTCTCCTTCTCTCTCTCTTTTCTCCTTCTCCTCTTCCTGCTCTCTTTTCTGTATCCCCCTTTCCCAGCTCTCTCTTTTCTTCACCTCCTTTTTCTACATATTTCTCTGGATTTCCCTGAATTTTTCTCTCTCTCTCCGTCTCTCCTCCTCCCACCCTCCCTTTCTCTCACTCTCTCATTTTCCTCCCGTCTCTTCGTCTCTTCTCTTTTTCTGTCTATCTCTCCATACCCTCCTTCCTCCTCTCTATTCTCTCTCCTCCCTCTCTCCTTGTCTTCTCTTTATCCCCCCATCTTCCCGTCACTCCCTCTCTGTCCCAAACCCTGTTCTCTCTCTTTATCTCTCTCTAATCCCCCTCTCCTTCTCCTTCCCTCCTTCCCTCCTTCTCGTTCTCTCTGTCCATCTGTCCTCCACACGTGTCCTCACCTCGTCTGACCCTCACCTGCTCCTAAACTGTGACAAAAGAATTAAAAATGACTTTCCACGTTTCAGCAAAAACATCTGCTCCCTCCATCCCCCATCTCTCTCTCTCCTTCTCTCCCTCCATCTCTCTCTCCTTCTCTCCCTCCCTCCTTCTCTCTCTCCTTCTCTCCCTCCCACCCTCCACCTCTCTCTCGCCTTCTCTCCCGCCTGCTCTCTCTCCTTCTCTCTCTCCTTCTCTCTCTCTCCTTCTCTCCCTCCCTCCATCTCTCCCTCCTTCTCTCTCTCCTTCTCTCACTCTCTCCCTCCCACCCTCCACCTCTCTCTCGCCTTCTCTCTCCTGCCTGCTCTCTCTCCTTCTCTCCCTCCCTCCATCTCTCCCTCCCTCCTTCTCTCTCTCCTTCTCTCCCTCCCTCCCTCCTTCTCTCTCTCCTTCTCCCCCCTCTCTCTCCCTCCATCTCCCCCCTCTCTCTCTCCTTCTCTCTCTCCCTCCATCTCTCTCCCTCTCTCTCTCTCTCTCCCTCCCTCCCTCCATCTCTCCCTCCATCTCTCTCTCTTCTTCTCTCACTCTCCCTCCCTCTCTCTGTCCTTCTCTTTCTCTCCCTCTCATTCTCTTCCTCCCTCCATCTCTCTCTCCCTCCCTCCATCTCTCTCCCTCTCTCTCTCTTTCTTCCCCTCTCTCTCTTCTTTTTTCTTTTGTGGATAAATATTTGGATTTATAAATATTTGGATTTAGACTCTGGATGTTTTGTGACAAAACTTTAAAAACCTGCCAGAGGATCTGGAGTCAAATGATCCAGTTTATTAACAATGCATTTCTCTTTATTGATTATTGATTATTTGGTTAAGACTCGATCCTTCTCCTGTTCCGATGTCAATACTTTGGCGTTAAGTATTTGCCGATATGGACAGAACCCAGAGCAGAGCGTCGTTTATTTCCCGTAAACACAAACGGCGTCTGAGAAACAACAACCCAAACGTGTTTACGATATAAAGTTACACAAGAGCTTTGAGCGCGCCAATATCGTTCGGTAAACTTTCTTTTTCCTCCACGTCAAACCAAACTGGGACCAGGACTGGGACCAGGACCAGGACCAGGACCGGGACCAGGACTGAACCCGGATCTTCGGATCAACATCGGATGAACCCAAATGTTCCATATCGACGCCAATATCTGACACCAGTATCGTATGGTTCAAACAGTGTGTGCTCCTCTTCCATTTGTGCCAGACATGGGCTTCTCCAATTTAAAATTCTTTATCGGTTGCACCTTTCTAAAGATCCCATGACATGGTACTTCTTGATGCTTTTATATGGCTCCTTAATGGTTCCCTAATACTGTAAATGAATCCTTCTTCAAAATCAACACTCAGTGCATGAGAAACAGAGATAAGATGAGAAAGAGTATTTTTTCTCCCTCAGAACAGGTCATAATGGGCGTTGTTGCTTGAATGCAAATGAGGAGAAAAGAGCTGGCCAATAGTAGAGGGTGGGGACGTGGCCAAACTCTCCGCTCAGAGCTGTCAGCTGTGCGCTCTGATCCATTTCCTTGTTTTTGCACGGGGGAGAGATTTGAAGCTTTCCACTGAAAAATAAACACATTTCCACAGAAAATAAAATTAAACCACTGCTGTTCAAAGGTCCAGAGGCTCAGATAAAGGACTTCCGAGCCTAGAAACACTCGGACGTGCCTCCAGGCAAATAAAAAAACGCATTTCGCATTGCCTAGCGCATTCACAGTCCAAACTCTCTGGGCGTGATTTACAGAAACGCTGAGTACAGACAGACGGGGGTGGAACTGCATTTGCATTTCTTTTTTCGATCTGACGTCAATAAGGTGCCTTGTTCAAACTCGCCCGTTTGAGCTCCGATTTTTTGTAACGCAGAAAAGGATCGCAAATGCTCAGTTTAGACATTTCGCAACTTTTAACCATGGGGGGCCCTAAACAGGGTAGGGGAGCTCACATTAACGTTCAGAAACCTCAGGAAGTGAAAATTTCATGCCATGGGACCTTAAGGAAAAATTAGCCAAGTTTTACCCAGAGTTTTGCCCATTGTGTAATCACTGCACGTCTGATACTGGCTCACTTATATACTTTTGGTAGGGATGCACGATATATCGGCATTAACATCGGTATCGGCCAATATCGGCAAAATAAATTAACATATCGGTATCGGCCCAATGTGTAAAAGTGGGCCGATATTAACAACCGATATTTAACTGTTAAAGAAAATTGTATGTAGTGCCTTTAAGGAATTATCAAAGTGTTTCCTTGAGTTGGTTCATCTCCTATTGTAAAACCATAGGATGAGATAAGGACAAAGACTGATGAACTGCTTAAACAAACAATCAATACAATTGCTGATTAGTGAGGAATGTGTGTATGGTAAAGATTAACTTTGTTGTAAGCTTGGTGATTGATTCTGGAAATTTCCGTTCCTATGTGATCCTAAATAAAAGGAAGGGCGAGGAGGTATTCTTTGAGAATTGAGTGTGTGGCCTGGACGGAAGCAGAGGCGGCTCTGTTTAACACATGCTACACCTCATTCTCCCTCATACGAGTATAATACTTCTGTGTCTGTTTTCTCATTTGTTCCGTTTGTGGATTTTTATTAGGAAAAATCCCTGACATTAACAGTACAGTAATCCCTCGAATTAACGTTTTCTCACATTTCTCTCTCGTTTAAACACTCAAACTTTCGTAGATTTTCAACAAAATGTGTTAATAGTGAAGCGGGGGGGGGCGCTCATCGTGCTCAAATCCGTGATAGCGCAGCATGACCGGCACGAGACTGCGCGTCCCACCCGGGGCTGCAAGCACGAGACCCGTGCCCAAACCGAGCCTCCTCTAGACCAGGTCTGAACCAGGATTAAACCACCGCGTGCAGCTCTTTGCCTGGTTTCGTGCGGCTCGTTCATGTCGAGGTTTGTGTGCTCGGACTACGTGCCGAGGAGGTAGAGAAAAGGCAGAGCGCACGCGGTGATTTAATCCTCATTTAGACCTGGTCTAGTCCTGGTTTAGCCAAGGTCTAGTGAAGTGTGGGGGGAAGCGGGAGGGGGGGAGAAGAGGACCAAAGCGCCGCTCCAAAGCGCCGCACGCTAGGGTTGGGCGGTAATACGGTATACTGCGGTATCTAAAAATAGCAACGGTATCAGATTCATTACCGTCATTAAAAAAAAAAAAAAACTTGCCCTAATATAATATCAACTATAATTAATTTAAAGGGATATTCCAGGATTTTTGACATGGGGGCTCATTTCCGAGTTAGCCAGAGTGCTGCAGAGATGTGGAGACACTTTTTAGCGAATTTCATGCAGTCCTTCCACCTGCAGAGTTTTCAGATGCTAGACTAGTGCAAGTCAATGGTAAAGCCTGATTAGCCTGATTTTAATCAGGGTTACCCACTCCATAGTGCACCCAAAACAAGTCAACTATAACGCCAGACTGTCGATGCAAATGCCTGTGTTGATGGAACAATTTTAGAAATATAATCAACCTTGTACTTTAAAGGATTTATGTCCTTATGCAACAGCGCGTTTTATTCCCCGATCTAGCTAGGCATGGGCGGAGTGATCACCTTGCAGTTAGGTTTCCAGCTGATATTTGTTTACCTTCAGCTGTCGTCGTTAGCCGTAGAGTACAGTAGCCTGTCCTGTTCTACAATCCAGACATGGCCACGTTTGGAGGTCTCCCCGATGCTTGGAATATACAGACGAAGAGTTGAGAGGGATGGATGTTGAAAGGGCAGAACGCGAGAGAGTGTCGGTGAGTTAGCCCCCGCTACAGCTACAGAAAACCGGGTTGTTGCATTGTTTGTTGGAATGAACGATCAATGCGGGGCTGTCTTTTCAGTTCCGTGCTCAACATGAATGTTCATGGGCTAGCAACAACTTTATGAGCGTGCATGCCTTTTGACCAGCAGGCTAACATAACGACAGGAGCAAGCTTGGGTAAAAAAGGTACAAACCTGTTCTCCATCACGGGATCTTGCACTTGGAAAGACAGATGGTACTGCAGTGGTTGTCAGACTAGGCCTTCCAAGGGATTTGGTGTAGTCGTCTGGTCCGAAATGATCACTGCAAATCTTCTGTTTATTCTGTTTATGTAGCGTCTCCACCGGTGTGTTGTGTTGATGTCTAAGCCAGCAGCTACAAGCCACAGTCGCTTTCTCGATTTCTCGATCGTGCACCGGAAAGCTGTGAAAACTTTGTGGTGCCCACCTGCGGGCTTTATTTGTACATTTTCGAAATGCACACTGAAAAACCATTTTGCCCGGTAGTTCTTTTAAAATTCACCTCTTCACTCTGTGGTCTTCCTTACTACGTCTTTTCTCACTTCTCTGTTTACATGATTGGTCACTTCACAACCAACTAGAGTAAAGTCAAATTCCGCTGCTGCTGCGAAGCTAGTCCCTCAGATATGGAATGATTCATGCTATTCGCACTCAGTTTGATTAAAAAAATTACTCAATCAACATACATTTACATCGACAGTCTGCCGTTATAATTGACTTGTTTTGGGTGCACTATGGAGTGGGTAAGCCTTATTTAAATCCGGCTACCATTTACCGTTGACTTGCGCTAGCCTAGCATCTGAAAACTCTGCAGCTGGAAGGACTGCATGAAATTCGCTAAAAAGTGTCTCCACATCTCTGCAGCACTCTGGCTAACTCGGAAATGAGCCCCCATGTCAAAAATCCTGGAATATCCCTTTAACTGTGTTGTTACAGCTTTGCCATGCGGGTTTTGCTCAGTTCTTTGTTAAGCACTTGGTTATAAAGTCACTGCTTCTGATAATGATTCCTGTTGGTTTGTTAGCTTTAGCCCACAATTTGTTATTTCGTTCCGTCGGTTGGCTGCTGTATTTGCACTTTAAACATTTGTTAATAAAAGTTACTAATTTTGTACATGTTTTGTTATGTTTTCAGTATCATTAGGCCTATGTAATGCTTGCTATTCTGTTTTTGAATGGTATAGGTGCAAGCTGCCATTTGGCGAGGCGACTCCACTGTAGTGCTACCAAGTGTTGTTTTTTTTTTTAGCCTTAGCAACGGTAATACCGTATACCCCGGGAAAATGTGGACACGGTTTAACGGTATCAAAATTTGGATACCGCCCAACTCTACCGCACGCGCGTCCACCCCCTGGCCTCGCCTCGAGCCACAGCCGAGGCGAGCCGCCGCTCGCATGCAAGAGCAGCGGCGGTCCAGACCCGCTCCAGACCTGCCCGCGTAAGATGCTCACAGAGCGGCCTGGATAGAACCGTGAGGTCGGCCTCTTCAAGACCTCCAGGCCGGTGACCGGGACAATCCCCGGACCCATGCCCGCTTAGGGAGCTCTTAAGGCGGGCTGGCAGTGTCCCCCTGGGTCCAAGTTTGAGTGTCCAAACGAGAGACAAACGCGAGAAAAGTCCAAATCCAGTCTGAGAAACCAATCAGGAGGCAGAACACAATGTTACACTATAAAAAAGTTACACTATAAAAAAAAAACAACTTGGATCGGGGCCTTGGAACGAATCAGGCTTTTTCCATTGAAATAGCTACTCAACTTACGAATTTTTCACGTTACGAAACCACTTCTGGAACGAATTAATTTCGTAAGGTGAGGTACCACTGTGTATATATATATATATATATATATATATACATATACATATATATATATATATATATATATACATATATATATATACATATATATATATATATATATATATAATAATTTATTAGAATAATATTATTATTATAATAAAATTAGTATCTTGTGAAGTAGTATGCTGATGATCACTGGAGGGAGGACGGTACAGACACAACAACCACCCCTGGGTCACCCCTGAGCTTAAAGCCCTCCTGAACCAGAAGAAAACGGCTTTCAACTCAGGGGACAGAGAGGAGCAGAAAAGGGTCCAGAGAGAGCTTCAGTGGAGGATCTGACGGGCCAAGAAGGACTATGGGAGGAGGATGGAGGAGCAGCTGGCCCAAAACAACGCACGGGGCGTGTGGAGAGGACTGAGGAGCATGTCTGGTTTTGGACAGAGTGGCAGAGGGACAGCGGATGGTGATCAGCGCTGGGCGGACGAATTAAACTGTTATTTCAACAGGTTTGACTCGCCCCCCACCCCACCTGCCCCTCTGCTGACTCCCCCCTCCTCCTCTTCACAACTTCCCGGGCCAGTAGCCATACCCCCTTCCCCTTCACACGGACTCAACCCAGCACCAACCCCCCTCCACCCCCCACCACCACCACCCCCCGCAGTCCACCCCAGCCCCCCCCCCTCTCCATCACACCGGACGAGGTGAGGAGGGAGCTTAGGCGACTCAGGCAGAGGAAATCCGCAGGACCCGACAGTATCTGCCCCAGGCTGCTGAGAACATGTGCAGACCAGCTCTGTGAGGTTCTCTGCCACATGTTCAATCTGAGCCTCAGCCTGGAGAAGGTCCCCGTCCTGTGGAAGACCTCCTGTGTGGTCCCGGTTCCCAAAACAACAAACGCCAGGGAACCGGCCCACTACAGACCAGTCGCCTTGACCTCCCACCTCATGAAGACCATGGAGAGGGTGATCCTCAGCCACCTCCGCTCTGTGGTGAGCCCCACCCTGGACCCGCTGCAGTTTGCCTACAAGCCAAACGTAGGAGTAGAGGACGCCGTCATCTACTTTCTGCAGCGGGCGCTCACCCACCTTGAGACCGCCGGGAGTGCTGTGAGAGTCATGTTCTTTGACTTCTCCAGCGCCTTCAACACCATCAGGCTGGCGCTGCTGCGGGGGAAGCTGGAGGACTCGGGAGTTGATGGACATCTCGCTGCCTGGACCATCGACTACCTCACTGACCGTCCACAGTACGTGCGGCTGCGCGGCTGTGAGTCAGAGGTGGTAGTCTGCAGCACGGGGGCCCCCCAGGGTACTGTCCTCTCACCCTTCCTCTTCACCATATATACCTCGGACTTCACATACAACACGGACAGCTGCCATCTCCAGAAGTTCTCCGACGACTCGGCCATTGTGGGCTGTGTGTCAGAGGGGAACGAGCTGGAGTACCGCTCGGTCATCAGTGACTTTGTGGACTGGTGTGGGCGCAACCACCTGTGCCTTAACACCAGCAAGACAAAGGAGCTGGTGATCGACTTCAGGAGGAGACCACTACCTCACTCACCGGTGAACATCCAGGGGCAGGACATAGAGACTGTGGACAGTTTCAAGTACCTGGGTGTTCACCTCAACAATAAACTGGACTGGTCCCACAACACCAACGCCCTGTACAAGAAGGGCCAAAGTCGCCTCCACCTCCTGAGGAGACTGAGGTCCTTTGGAGTAGAGGTAAGATCGGGCCTAAAAAATCCAGCCCGACCCGACTCGGCCCGCGGGTATTAAAGCCCGACCCGGCCCGAGCCCGACCAATTAACTTGATTTGCAGGCCCGAGCCCGAAGCAAACCCGAAATTTCATATTTTATTTGTGAGGGGCGTTTTTTTGAAACAAATGATAATATAGATGTTTGACGATCATCAATTTTGCTAGTACAGCTGTTTAAATGCCTGCTCAGCGTCGAGGTCAATGTTCCCCCTAATGTTTTATGTGTCTGAGCAAACACACTAACTCCCTGAGCGCTCCTTGGAACCCTGTGCGCGACATCCGACATGCACCCCCGGTACACGCGGAAAGAGCTGCGCGTGCTCGCGGCTTGCACGTGCTCGTGGCTTACACCGGTAGAAGTTTAATACTGTTTCTGAATACTGGACGATTCCCCCGTATTCAGATGACCCCGCGGCTGAAAAAAAAGCGGAACTCTTTCATCCCTGCGCTGCATAGGTTTTCTTGTGCGCTGAGAATGTGTGAGCAGTGCGCAACTGCACAGGCGCGCAGCTTAGGTGCCAGTCTTTTTGCTCT
Organism: Paratrypauchen microcephalus; assembly: GCA_036785185.1. Lineage (NCBI taxonomy): Eukaryota > Metazoa > Chordata > Actinopteri > Gobiiformes > Gobiidae > Paratrypauchen > Paratrypauchen microcephalus. Next base: position 214,384 of record JAVJIX010000149.1, read on the forward strand.
CGTATGAAAGCAAAGCGCCACATTGACTACATTCAGCGAAGCCAACGCAAGTTTCTGTAGCATTTTCAGCAATCAATTTGAAGCTTTTCCACACCTCACTCTTACCGGTGCGTGTTTGTCTTTTCAGTTCTCCTGTCTTTAGTTTATCCTTAACTTCTTGCTGCTCCATATTGGGGATACCAGGTCAAAATAGATGCGGACTTGCGGAGGGGAAGATTATTAAGAGCGGCTCCTGTTTAATAGTTAAATAGCAATTACCTTACAGCGCCTTCTCTGTTTTATCCAAATTATTTATTTTAAAACAAGTATTCCTTAGTTTAGTATCCACACATCGTTTTATTATACATTTTTATAAACATATATTTATTTTAAAAAAAGTCAGCGAGAGAGAAGCCCGGCCCGAGCCCGACCCGAAGCAATGATTGACATTTTAGGCCCGACCCGACCCGAATTTCGGGTCGGGTCAGGTCGGGCTCGGGCTCGGGCTTAAGATCTTTCCTCTACTTTGGAGTGAGCAGGCCTCTGCTCAAGACTTTTTATGACTCTGTGGTGGCCTCTGCTCTCCTCTACGCTGTCGTCTGCTGGGCCCCGAGCAGCACAGAACACAGAAAAAGACTGAATAAGCTGGTCAAGAGGGCCAGCTCTGTCCTGGGCTGTCCTCTGGACTCTGTAGAGGAGGTGGCTGAGAGGAGGGTACTGGCCAAATTCATGTCCATTAAGGACGACACCTCTCACCCTCTGCACCGGACTGTAGAGGAGCTGAGCAGCTCCTTCAGCAGCCGACTGAGGCACCCCCAGTGCAAGAAGGAGCGCTACCGCAGATCCTTCATCCCCACCACCATCAGACTGTATAATTCTAACATATAGGCCAGACGTGCAATATCCTCCTTTTTCATGTTGATGCTGGGTACTATTATCATTATTACTATTTTCCATTATTATTACGTATTACTATTTGTATTATTTATTACTTGCTTTATCCCCTCCCTGCCTGCATGCACTTTTTCCCTCTTGTCCTAATGTCCTGGAGCTACTGTGGCGAGTAAATTTCTCCTGTGTGAGATCAATAAAGGCTTATCTTATCTTATCTTATCTTATCTTATCTTATCTTATCTTATCTTATCTTACAAATAGCGAGACAAGGTTAAAATGCCAGGATCTGCCATCGGTGTGTTTCCATGGAGAGGATTTCTTGGAATGTTCCACAGTGTTGCATTAAACATGTCTGTCTCCATGGAGATAAACAGGTGAAATCCCCCTAACTGTAAGAAAACAGATTTTCCTTTTCAATCCAAATCCTGATCTGAACCTGGCAACAAACAAGTGACGAGAAGGAGAGAGAAAGAGAGAATACAGAGAGAGAAAGAGAGGAAGAGAGAGAGACAGAGAAAGAGAGAGAGAGAGAAAGAGAGAGACAGAGAAAGGGAGAGAGAAAGAGAGAAGGAGAGAGAGAAAGTGTGTGACAAGAATGAAAGAGAGAATACAGAGAGAAAGAGAGAAGGAGAGAAAGAGAAAGAATACAGAGAGAGAAGAGAGAGAGAGAGAGAGAGGAGAGAAAGAGAGAGAAAGAGTGAGAAAAAGAGAGAAAGAGACAGAAAGAGAGAGAATGTATTTGAAAATGTGCACGATCGATATGTTTAATATCACGGCACATTCCAAACAAACCAAAAACATCGCCATGGAGACAGGCGGAAAAGTTCTGTAGTGCAGCTTTAAGAAAGAGAGAAACACTCTGATGACAAATGTAATGATCGTTATTATCGATCATTACATCACTACATCGTCATTCACACATCGTTATTGTCGACCCGAGCGTTTTCTCCGCACACACAGAGGCGCAGTGAAGCACACGGGACTTTCCGGAAAATCCTCTTATCTCAGAGTCTGTAAAACACAGATCTGAACTGTTCTGTTGTTGTTGTCGCCGTGGAAACCGCTCAGCGGGAGTCATGAGTTTTACAGAAATGTTTCCCCGATATTTTTCACAGAGAAATATGAGTCCATCATGAGACGACGTGTCGTCATGGAGACCAAACTACAGTTACAGGTCAGATCTGTGGAGAGGCCACACCGCTCACAGTCAGAGAGAAGGAGAGAAAGAGAGGATAAAAGAGAGAGAGAAAGAGATAAAGGGAAGGAGAGAAAGAGAGAGGAGAGAATAAAGAGAGAGAAAGAGAAGGAGAGAAGGAGAGAGAAAGAGAGAAAGGGAAGAGAAAGAGAGAGGAGAGAATAAAGAGAGAGAAAGAGAAGGAGAGAAGGAGAGAGAAAGAGAGAAAGGGAAGAGAAAGAGAGAGGAGAGAATAAAGAGAGAGAAAGAGACGGAGAGAGAAAGAGAGAATGAGATCCAAGTGATTCAGTGATTCTAGTGAAGGTGTGTGGAGTTTAAAAACACAGTGGAGCATTTCCTGTAGTATCACAGAGTGTTTTCAGTTTGTTTGTGCGTTAAACATGTGAGTGAAACGACAGTAGAACATAAACGTGGATTCTTTATTCAGATTTGTTTATTTCCGTGATTCCTGCGAAACGTCAAATCAGACGAATTTTGAGGTTTGTTTATTTTTTCCTCCTAAATTCTGTTTGTTTAGATACAGAACGTGAATGTCTCTGACGGGATAATCCGCCCAGGCAGGAGAAACGTGCTTTTATCAATCAATCAATCAATCAATCAATCAGGTGCTTTTAAATCTAATCTGAGGAAGAGGAGAAGGAAGTTCAGGAGCTGTGTGTGTCCTGCAGGAGGCGCTAGACTCGCCCAATGACAAACACCTGTGACCTCTGAACCCAAAAACCCACATGTGACCACAACGAAAGAAGAGAGAGAGAGAGAGAGAGAGAGAGAGAGAGAGAATAAAGAGAGAGGAGAGAGAAAGAGAGAGAAAAAAGAGAGAAAGAGGAGAGAGAATAAAGAGAGAGGAGAGAGAATAAAGAGAGAGAAAAAAGAGAGAAAGAGAGAGAGACAATAAAGAGAGAGAGAGAGGAGAGAGAGAGAAAGAGAGAAAGAGAGGAGAGAGAATAAAGAGAGAGAATAAAGATAGGAGAGAGAATAAAGAAAGAGGAGAGATAAAGAGAGAGAAAAAAGAGAGAAAGAGAGAGAGACAATAAAGAGAGAGAGAGGAGAGAGAGAGAGAGAGAGAAAGAGAGGAGAGAGAATAAAGAGAGAGAATAAAGAGAGGAGAGAGAATAAAGAGAGAGGAGAGATAAAGAGAGAGAAAAAAGAGAGAAAGAGAGAGAGACAATAAAGAGAGAGAGAGGAGAGAGAGAGAAATGGAGAGAGAAAAAGAGAGAGAGAGAGAGAGAGAGAGAGAGAAAAGAGAGAGAATAAAGAGAGGAGAGAAGAAAGAGAGAGGAGAGAGAAAGAGAGAGAGAAAAAAGAGAGAGAATAAAGAGAGGAGAGAATAAAGAGAGGAGAGAGAAAGAGAAAGAGAGAGAAAAAAGAGAGAGAATAAAGAGAGGAGAGAGAATAAAGAGAGAGGAGAGAGAAAGAGAGAGAGAAAAAGAGAGAGAATAAAGAGAGAGAGAGAATAAAGAGAGAGGAGAGAGAAAGAGAGAGAAAAAAGAGAGAAAGAGGAGAGAGAATAAAGAGAGAGGAGAGAGAGAGAGAAAGAGAGAGAAAAAAGAGAGAAAGAGAGAGAGACAATAAAGAGAGAGAGAGGAGAGAAATGGAGAGAGAAAAAGAGAGAGAGAGAAAGAGAGAGAGAATAAAGAGAGGAGAGAGAGAAAGAGAGAGAATAAAGAGAGAGAGAGAGAGAGAGAGAGAATAAAGAGAGAGAGAGAAAGAGAGAGATATAGAGGAGAGAAAAAGAGAGAGTGAGAGAAAGAGAAGGAGAGAGAGAAAGTGAAGGAGAGAGAAACAGAAGGACAGAGAATACAGAGAGGAGAGAGAGAATAAAGAGAGAAGGAGAGAGAGAATAGAGAGAGAAAAAAGAGAGAGAGAAGGAAAGAAGAAAAGAGAGCAGTGGTGTAGGAGGAGAGAAAGAGAGGACAGCTAAAAGAAAGAGTGAAGAGAGAAAGAGAGATGGGAATAGAGAGAGGGGAGGAGAGGGGAGGAGAGAAGAAAGAAGAGAGAGTGAGTGAGTGGTGGTGTAGGAGGAGGAGAGAGAGGAGGAGATAGAAGGAGAGAGGAGAGAGGGAAGAGAGAGAGTAGGAGAAAAGAAGAAGAGAGTGAGTGGTGGTGTAGGAGAAGAGAGAGAGGAGGAGGAGAGTAAAAGAAGAGAAGAGAGTGAGCGGTGGTGTAGGAGGAGAGGAAGAAAAGGACACGTGTGAATGATGGAAAACAGAGGGATGGAAAAGGACAAAGCGATGACATCACTTCTCCTGATGAGGTCACATGACTCGGGTTTGTGAAAAGTACAAATACTCCAGTAAAAGTAAAAGTACCACAGGAAAAAATATACTGAAGTAAAAGTATTAAAGTACCTGTGTTAAAGAGTACAAACTGAAAGTCGAGAAGATTTGAGCTGTTTTTATTTGTATTTTTTATTTTACTTATTTTATTTTATTTTACTTATTTTATTTTACTTATTTTACTTATTTTATTTTATTTTACTTATTGTATTTTACTTATTTTACTTATTTTATTTAATTTATTTTATTTTACTTATTTTATTTTACTTATTTTACTTATTTTATTTTATTTATTTTACTTATTTTATTTTATTTATTTTACTTATTTTATTTTATTTATTTTATTTTACTTATTTTATTTTACTTATTTTATTTTATTTTACTTATTTTATTTTACTTATTTTATTTTATTTATTTTATTTATTTTTATTTTACTTATTTTATTTTATTTTACTTATTTTATTTTACTTATTTGCTTATTTTATTTTACTTATTTTATTTTATTTTACTTATTTACTCAAACTAAATGTGTAAAAATAAAGCAGGTTTTAAATTATAATTAAAAAAATTAGTGGAGTAAAACAAAGTATATAGAGAGAAACAGAGAAAGAGAAAAGGAGAGAAAGAGAAGGAGAGAGAAAGAGAGAAGGAAAGAGAAAGGAGAAAGAGAAACAGATAGAGAGAAGGAAAGAAAAAGAGAGAAACAGAGAAAGAGAGAAGGAGAGAAAGAGAGCAAAAGAGAGAAACGGATAAAGAGAGAAGGAAAGAGAAAGGAGAAAGAGAAACAGATAGAGAGAAGGAAAGAAAAAGAGAGAAACAGAGAAAGAGAGAAGGAAGAGAAAGAGAGCAAAAGAGAGAAACGGATAAAGAGAGAAGGAAAGAGAGAAAGAGAGAAGGAAGAGAAAGAGAGAGAAAGAGAAACAGATAGAGAGAAGGAAAGAGAAAGAAGGAGAGAAAGAAAGAGAAAAACAGAGAAAGAGAGAAAGAGAAGGAGAGAAAGAGAAAGAGAGAGAGAAACCTTTCTATCTCCATGGAGACCAAACTACACTAAGTTCCAGGTCAGGTCTGTGGAGTCAGTCAGAATCATGTTTTTATAGATATTTTTGAGCTTTAAATCCACCTGTAATTGAATAAATATAAAGTAGAGCTGTTTAATGCCATACTGTGGAACATTCCAGACAGAGCAATGTCATCTCCATAGAAACATGAAGGTGACAACCCCCCAAGTTATAAGCTACACAGTGCAGCTTTAACTGAAACGTCTGAACAATTCATTTAAATTTGGGGAAAAAATAAAAATAAATGTTATGAGATAGTGGAGGTTCTTGTTAGAGCTTTGCCTAAAATGTCCCACAGTATAGCATTAAACATATCTATCTCCATGGAAACAAACAAACAATGCCACCGGGCCATGTTACAGGTCAGATCTGTGGAGAGGCGAACTCACCCACAGTCACAATCCCTGTTTTTCTGTGTATTTTTGAGCAATAAAACCACCTGTAATGAGAGCTGTTTAATGTCACACTGTGGAACATTTCAGGCAGAGCAATGACGTATCCATAGAAACAAGAAGTTACACAGTGCAGCTTTAAGAACAGCTTTTTAAAACTTTTACTTTGTTACGTTCCACCGCTCAGTCAAAGGATTGAGTTTGTTTTGATTTGTTATTTAAAGCTGCACTGTGTAACTTTTTAGCTGGGGCTCTGTCACCTGCTGGTTTCCATGGATATGTCATTGCTCTGCCTGGAATGTTCCACAGTATGGCATTAAACAGCTCTACTTTACATTTATTCAATTACAGGTGTTTTTAAAGCTCAAAAATACCTATAAAAACTGACATTCTGACTGTGAGCGGGGTCGCCTCTCCGCAGACCTGACCTGGAACTTGGTCGTGAGGCGTAACCATGGAAACACGAGAGCAGGTTTGGGGAAGGGCGCAGCGGCTCGAGCGCAGTGTGAGTTTGAGCGGATTCGTAATGGAAAATCTGGAAAGTCTCTGCGCTGGAACTTTCTGAACGACGATCAGAGTCTGAAAACAATACAGAGAAATAATGATGTCATCGAGGAGCAGGAAATGAGTCAGAGAAAGAGAGAGAGAGAGGGAGAAAAAGAGAGGGAGAGAAGAGAGAGAAGAGAGGGAGAGAGGGAGAGGAGGGAGAGAAGAGAGGGAGAGAGGGAGGAGAGAGAGAAAAAGAGAGGGAGAGAAGAGAGGAGGGAGAGGGAGAGGAGGGAGAGAAGAGAGGGAGAGAGAGAGAAAAAGAGAGGGAGAGAAGAGAGGAGGGAGAGAGAGAGAGGACAGAGAGAGAAGAGAGGGAGAGAGGGAGAGGATATAGGGAGAGAGGGAGAGAGAGAGGAGAGAGAGGGAGGAGAGAGAGAGAAAAAGAGAGAGAGGGAAAGAGAGAGAAAGGGAGAGAGAGAGGAAGGAGAGAAAAAGAGAGGGAGAGAGAGGAGGGAGAGAGGAGAAAGAGAAAAAGAGAGGGAGAGAGAGGGGAGAGCAAGAGGAGAGAGAGAAAAAGAGAGAGAGGGAGAGGAGAGAGAGGAAGAGAGAGCAAGAAGAGAGAGAAAAAGAGAGAGAGGGAGACAGGGAGAGAGAGAGGAAGAGAGGGAGGGAGAGAGAGGGGAGAGAGGAAGAGGAGCAGAGCCAGAGGAGAGAAGAGGAGAAGAGAGGGAGAGAGAAGAGAAAAGAGAGGAGGAGGGAGGAAGACAGAGAGAAGAGGAGGAGAGAGAAGAGAAAAGAGAGGAGGGAGGGAGAGAGAGAAGAGAGGGAGGAGGAGAAGAGGAGGAGAGGAGTAGTAGAGGTCCACATTACTGTTGTTCACATGTTTCACACACATTTCCTCTGAAAAACCACACTCCAGTGTGTGTTTCACTCACACACCGTCACTAGAATCACCTGCACATGACATCACGAGGTGGAACGGAGCGTTTTGAGCTTTTGGAGATGTAAAGACTCATAATAAAGAAACAAAACACAACTCCAGCTCTGTGTTTGAGGAGGAAACAACAACTTAAACCTCACAAGAGTCGATTTTCTCTATTTTTCTGTATTTTTTTGTCTATTTTTTGTGTAATTTTGTGTGTTTTTGTGTACTTTTTTTGTCTATTTTTTGTTTATTGTGTATTTTTTGTGTAATTTTTGTGTATTTTTTGTCTATTTTTGTGTTTTTGTATATTTTTTGTGTATTGTTGTGTATTTTTGTGTATTTTTTGTTTATTGTGTATTTTTGTGTCTATTTTTGTGTATTTTTGTCTATTTTTGTGTGTTTTTGTATATTTTTTGTGTATTTTTGTGTATTTTTGGTGTGTTTTTGTCTATTTTTGTGTAATTTTTGTCTATTTTTGTGTGTTTTTGTATATTTTTTGTGTATTTTTGGTGTATTTTTTGTGTATTTTTGTGTATTTTTGTATATTTTTGTGTATTTTTGTGTATATTTTTGTGTGTTTTTGTGTATTTTTGTATATTTTTGTGTGTTTTTGTGTATATTTTTGTGTGTTTTTGTGTATGTTTGTGTTGTACAGGACGTTTAAAGCAGTGAAAGTTCAGTCACACCTGGATCTCCGGACGCCTCGTGTTTTACTGTCGTTTCTGGGGGATTATTATGGGATGGATAAAGACTGGTTTAGGTGAAGCAGTAAAAACACTAAAGCTGCACTGTGGAACTTTTCTGATGGAGGCTCCGTCAAACGCTTACAGGTCAGATCTGTGGAGAGGCGACTCCGCTCACAGTCAGAATGTCTGTTTTTCTGTATATTTTGAGCTCTAAAACCACCTGTAATTGAATAAATGTAAAGTAGAGCTGTTTAATGTCACACTGTGGAACATTCCAGGCAGAGCAATGACGTATCCATGGAAACAAGCAGGTGACGGACCCCCACCCAAAAAGTTCCACAGTGCAGCTTTAAGGCGCTCTAACGTTTCTGGTGGAGGGTCAGGAACGTTCTTGAGATGTTTTTGCTTTGTCTGGAATGTTCCACATGTGGCGCTGAACTCATAAATCTCCATGGAGACGAGCAGATGACGCCACGCGGCAAAGTTACAGATCAGATCTACGGAGTGAAGGCCCCGCTCGCAGTATCAATAGTTTTTGTAATTGGATAAATGAATGAGAGGTCACTTCAGGTCAAACTGGAAAATTTCAGAAAAAGTTATAAGTTATAAGTATTAAGGTCTACAATTAACAAAATTAAAAGAATTGTAGTTTTTGTTATTAAAAAAGCAGATTATGTCCTCTTTAAAGGTCCAATATTACACAAAATTGAGTTAAAATTGAGTTTAAAACTTGAGTTTTAAATCTTGTTCTAATGTTTCCTCCTCCAAAACAGACCTGGAGTCGTGTTTTGTTTCATTCACATGTTTGAGAAACACTTTATTATTAGTTTACATCTGCAAAGCTCAAAATGCTTTTTTTAAAACTCCTCTCCTCTCTCCTCCTCTCTCTCCTCCTCCTCTTCTCTCCTCTCCCCTCTTCCTCTCTCCTCCTCTTCTCTCCTCTTCTCTCCTCTCTCCTCCTTTCCTCTCTTCTCTCTCCTCCTCTTCTCTCTCCTCCTCTTCTCTCCTCTTCCTCTCTCCTCCTTTCCTCTCTTCTCTCTCCTCCTCTTCTCTCTCTCCTCTCTTCTCTTCTTCTCTTTCCTCCTTTTCTCCTCCTCTTCTCTCCTCCTCTCCTCTCTCCTCCTTTTCTCTCTCCTCCTCTTCTCTCCTCCTCTCCTCTCTCTCTCCTCTTCTCTCCTCTCTTCTCCCTCCTCTCTTCTCTCTCCTCCTCCTCTCTCCTCTCTCTCCCTCTCTCCTCTTCTCTCTTCTCTCTCCTCCTCTTCTCTCCTCCTCTTCTCTCCTCCTCTTCTCTCTCCTCTCGCCTCCTCTTCTCTCTCCTCCTCTTCTCTCTCTTCCTTTTCTCTCTCCTCCTCTCCTCCTCTTCTCTCCTCCTCTTCTCTCTCCTCGTCTTCTCTCTCTTCCTTTTCTCTCCCCTCCTCTCCTGTATCACCACATGACATCACGAGGTGGAGCAGAGTGTTTTCAGTTTGAGTGAAGATCTCGGCCTAAAGGTGTTTACATCTGCAGGTTTATTTGTGTTTGTTTGTGAATGAAACACGCTCCAGGTGTTTGTGAGGAGGAAACATCAGATCAGGAGGAGTTTCCTTTAATGAGACGAGAGTTTGAAACGTCTCGCCCGAGGGCACAACGGCACAGGATGGAAAAGTTCGGCGCTCCTGCTTCACTTTGGATGAACGTGTGGATAAACGTGTGGATAAACGTGTGGATGGAAGTGCAGAGGAGACGTGCAGGTGGTGTTCGGGGGTGGAGATGTGATCAAATCTGGATTCAGCACACGAAGATCAAACAGAAGACAGATGTTCACAAGTAATAACAGATCACACTTAAACATAAGGAGGAGAGGAGGAGAGGAGGGAGAGAGGAGAGGAGAGAGGGAGAGGAGGAGAGAGGGGAGAAGGGAGAGGGGGAGAGAGGAGGAGAGAGGAGGAGAGAGGAGGAGAAGAGAGGAGAGGAGAGAGGATGAGGAGAGAGGAGGAGGAGAGAGGGGAGAAGGGAGAGGGGGAGAGAGGAGGAGAGAGGAGGAGAAGAGAGGAGAGGAGAGAGGAGGAGACGAGAGAGGATGAGGAGAGAAGAGGAGGAGAGAGGGGAGAAGGGGAGAGAGGAGAGAGGAGGAGAGGAGGAGAGAGGAGGAGAGAGGAGGAGGGGGAGAGAGAAGGAGAAGAGGAGAGAGGAGGAGAGGAAAGAAAGGAGAGAGGAGAGAGGGAGAAAGGAAGAGAGGGGAGGAGGAGAGAGGAGGAGAGGAACGAGAGGAGAGAGGGGGAGAGAAGGAGAGAGGGAGAGGAGAGAGGAGAGGAGAGAGAGGAGAGAGACGAGAGAGGGAGAGAGGAGGAGAGGAGAGGAAAGAGGAGAGAGGAGAGGGGGAGAGAGGAGGAGAAGAGAGGAGACAAAAGAGAAGAAGAAGACAAGAGAGAGGAGGAGAGGAGGAGGTGTAACAGGTCGGGATGACAGGAAGTCCCACATAAACAGATGTGCAGAGGATTTCTGAACTGTAGATCTGGAATGTTGAAATCATTCCACAATAAAGAAGAAAAATCTGAAAAAAAACAAAACGAGTCTCCCGTCACAACATTTCATCCACAAAACGCCGTGAGATTTTATGGCAAATCAACTTTCGGGAGCTTTCTGGAAATTCTCCCAAGTCATCACAGATTTCCCTCGTCTGTCACAATAACAAATTTTGAAGTTTGATAAATGACTGAAGAAAAAACAGATGATAAATTATAAAAATGAAACACAAAAACCCAGATTTAAACCACATAATCTCTTCTTCATTCTTAAGATGCGTGAAGAGTCCCTCAGTCGTCCAGGTAGAATCCATGAGCTGACGAAGCCTCTCGGATGAGCGGCGAAACGTTTTCGACCAAACAAACTTTGTCCAGTTGACAAATTGAATTTCTTCTTTTATCATAGGATTTTTTTCTAAAACAAAAAATGATGTTCAAACATTTGCCATTTTGGAGGTAGCTACCATCATAAGAAACAATACCCTTTCACAAAGAAAAAAGTGCATAGGATTTTTTTTTTTTTTTAAGTAATTTATTTATTAATATTAAATATTAAATTATTAAATATTAAATGATTAATTTATAATAATCGATTTTTGGCATCAAGAATCGATGCAGTGTATTGTGAAAGTATCGCGATGCATTGTCATGACGATTATTTTGCACACCCCTAAGTCCTGGTCTGGTCCCGGTCTGGTCCTCATGTCTTAGTCACGGTCTAGTCTCGGTCTAGTCCTTGTCTAGTTCCAGTCTGGTCCCGGTCTAGTCTCGGTCTAGTCTCGGTCTGGTCCCGGTCTGGTCCCGGTCTAGTCCCGGTCTGGTCCTCATGTCTTAGTCCCGGTCTGGACTTCCTACAGATCCAGTGACTCATGTCTCGGCTCCTCGTGCATCCAGCGGGACTCCCGGAGCCCCCCCGGGTCCCCCCTCTATAACATCTATATAAATGTGTCAAACTGAACACATTCTGTACTGTACAGGAGACACAGAGGAGAAACAATCAGGACGCACAACACAATGTTCATACACTATAAAATTTAAATTACAAAAAAAAAAAATCCGCAAAACAGCAAGGCCGCGATAAGTGAACCGCGAAAGAGCGAGGGACCACTGTACATATATATATATATTAAAAAAAAAAAAATTAATTATTTTTTCAGAGTTAAAACATTCAAAGTGAGAAATTCCGTGGTATTTAAAATTCTAAATCTGATCCGGCGGTGGGTGGTCGCTTATTTTTGGTGTAGATATTTGGATGTGTCCTCCTCACCTCGTTCAAACACTAAACTTGACTTCGTAGCAAAGGTCACCACGGGAAAACCCAGCGCCCGTGACCCCCGTGACCCCTGTGACCCCCGTGAGCGTGCACGTGCGTCAGTGTAAGGATGTGTCTGTGGGCGTGCACATGGGCTTAGACTGTCTCCAACTTATTCCACCTCGCCCACTTTTGGCTCTAAATTCTCCTAAAAAAATGCTTTTTGTTAAACAGGGATCCCACTCATGTCAGGGGAGAATCTGGGAAATGTTTTACATCTTAAATATGAAATAAAGTCGGTTCATTTGTGTAAAAATGTTCAGTTTTCATGCGTAAACGCCTCATCGCTTCTCTGGACACTTTAAAATGACTTTATCATCCGTATTGAACTTATTTACTGCCAAGATCAGCAGCTCTAAGTGAAATAATACAACCCCAATCCCACGGAAACTTCCGGAAAAAGGTGGACTTGGAAAAAGTCAAGTGAAGCTCACCGAGGGTAGCAGTTATGGAGTGAATTTGGTGCCAGTTCCATATTTACGGAAGATAATGAAAGATATTTAGTTCCGATTTTAAATTTTAATTTCTCGCTTTGAATTTTTTAACTCTGAAAAAACATGTTTGAATTATTTTTATACTGAATTTGAATTGTTGAAATTTTAAGTGTACTTCTTGAATGTTTCAAATTCAAAATAAAAATTCCACCTTTTAAATATTCAGCACAAATATTTTCAAACACTCAAATTTAACAGTCACTGTGAGTTTTACTCTGAATTTGAGGGCTTGAAAATATTTGTGCTGAACACTTAAAAAGGTGGAATTTTTACTTTGAATTTGAAACATATTCAAGAAGTACACTTAAAATTTCAACTCAACTCAAATTCAGAGTAAAAATAATTCAAACATCTTTTAAAACATTCAAAAGGTGTCTTGACCTCTCCGGGTGGTGGAGACTCCCTGCCTCAGGTGGAGGAGTTCAAGTACCTCGGGGTCTTGTTCATGAGTGAGGGGAGGATTGACAGGTGGATCGGTGCAGCGTCGGCAGTGATGCGGTCGTTGTACCGGACCGTCGTGGTGAAGAGGGAGCTGAGCCGAAAGGCAAAACTCTCGATTTACCGTCGATCTACGTTCCTCCCCTCACCTATGGTCATGAGCTCTGGGTAATGACCGAAAGGACGAGATCGCGGATACAAGCGGCCGAAATGAGTTTCCTCCGCAGAGTGGCTGGATGCTCCCTTAGAGATAGGGTGAGGAGCTCAGTCACACAGGAGGAGCTTGGAGTAGAGCTGCTGCTCCTCCACGTGGAAAGGAGCAGCTGAGGTGGCTCGGGCATCTGTTCCGGACGCCTCCTGGAGGCCTCCCTCGACATGTTCTGGGCATGTCTCACCGGGAGGAGGCTCCGGGGAAGACCCAGGACACGCTGGAGCAGGGGTCCCCAACCAGTTGATCGTGTGTCTATGGATACATTCAGACTGCAGGGCTTAATGCTCAATTCTGATTTTTTTGTGAAATCCGATTTTTTTGCGAGGTTGTTCACATTTCCAATTAAATGCGACTTGTATGTGATCTCCAGTGTGAACATTAAACACCCCAAAAGTGTCCCGCATGCACCTTGGAGGACACAACGAGGTCACGTGCAGCGAGCGTGCTCAGTGTTTACGGAAGTCGCCTAAAGTTGCTGTCGTAGCAGAGCCAGAACATGTACAGCTTATTTGTTTTAAGGAGGAGACGGAGAAGGAGAAGGACGAGGTTTTTGGCCACGGCGTTTTGTGGGGCAACGTCCGTAGAAATGAACATGTTGGTGCGGAGTCGCAGACAAGAGTGGTGGGATTGCTACGTGCTTCGCTGCTTCACTGATACGGAGTTCATATACTATTTTCGCATGACGAGAAGAACGTTTGTGTACGTATGTGAGCGCCGACTTGTACCACTCTCGCTGGAGGAAACACGCCCAGGTCGGATGAACGCGACCTGGCCGTTCAGACTGAAGTCGCATGCCAAAAGATTGGATATGCATCGGTTTTAGGACCACATATCTTGGGCTACGTTCACACTGCAGCCTGAAGTGACCCAAATCCGATTTTTTCGCCCCTATGCGACTTTAAAAATAATCTCACTCCAAAAGCCCATTTTGCCATGTCTAACAGACCCCCCTCCTGGTAGATCTCGGCACACCATCAACCTCAAAAGTAGATCTCGGTTAAAAAAAGGTTGAGCAACTCTACGCTGGAGGGACTATGTCTCCCGGCTGGCCTGGGAACGCCTTGGGGTCCCCCTGGAGGAGCTGGAGGAAGTGTCCGGGGTGAAGGAAGTCTGGGAGTCCCTGTTTAGACTGTTGCCCCCGCGACCCGGCCCCGGATAAGAGGAAGAAAATGGATGGATGGATAAAACATTCAAAGTGAGAAATTCAGCAGTATTTAAAATTCAAAATCTAATGGAACAAATCTTATTCTGTACATTTTAGAAATAGGAATTTATTTTCTGACAAAATAGCGAAATAAAAAAATCCAGACTCATGTAGTGCGGTTAATATGAACATTTTAAGACCAAAATGACGAGGCTCAGCAGCAGTTACAGAGAGAGAGTCTTTGGCTTTGAACTGCAGGTTTGAGCCATTTAGAGATCTCTCCTGAGCCCTATTTAAACCCTTCTTATATTTATTCTGTGCAAAACTCCGCCCACAAGCCCATGTCCCCCGTGTTCCCACACTGAGACTTGTCATAAATACAAAAGCAGGATACAAAACAATACACCGCGACTTCATTAGCTCCCGCAGCACTGACTGTGACAGCGCTCTGAACGGGGAGCGACTTAGCATGATCACGGTTAGGAACAGTCGAGGAAATGAATCCATGGGAATCTAACCGGCATGTCCGTTATTGTGTGGGCTGAATTACAGGGCAGATCTGTGGAGAGGCAACCCCACTCTCAAGTTCAAATTAGGGATGCACCGATGTGAACATTTTAGCCGACACCGATATCCAATATTAATGTTGCTGTTATCGGCCGATACAATATTTATTTATTTTTAATTCTGAGATTACATTTTACACAGACTGAAAATCATACAAAATGATTTTTTGAATGTTTGAATTTTCAAAACGTGTTTTTACTCCTGTTTTTTTTTTTTTTTTCAATTTCAATTTTTTTATAGTGTAACATTGTGTTCTGGCTAAGGGACCTTTGCCAATTTATGTTATAGATGGGGGGGCGCAGGGGAGGGGGAAGGGGGACCAGGACCAAACTGGAACTAAACCAGGTCTAGACCAGGTCTAAACCTGGACTGGACCAGGACTAAACCTGGACTAAACCAGGACTGGACCAGGTCTAGACCTGGACTAAACCAGGATTAGACCAGGATTAAACCACCGCGTGCGGCTCTTTGCCTGGTTTCGTGCGGCTCTTGCGTTCGTTCATGTCGAGGTTCCTCGTGCCTCCTCCTCAGGACCGTGGACACGATCCCGAGGAGGAGGCACAGTTTGGGCACGGGTCTCGTGCTCACAGCCCCGGGTGGGACGCGCGGTCTCGCGCCTGTCTTCACATCACATATCACAGATTTGAGCACGATGAGCGCACATGCCCCCCCCCCCCACGCTTCACTATTAATACATTTTATTGAAAATCTACAAAAGTTTGAGTGTTTAAACGAGAGAGAAATGTGAGAAAACGTTAATTCGAGGGATTACTGTACTGACAAATATTGGTCGTTAACATCGGCCCACCTTTACACATCGGGCCGATACCGATATGTTAAAATTTTGGCAATATCGGCCAATACCGATGTTAATGCCGATATATCGTGCATCCCTAATTCTGGGCAAAGAAAAACCATCTCCAGGTGTCACCTTTAAGAAAAGTACAGATATTTAAAATGTACAGTACTTTTCCTACTTTTTCCTACTTTTATTTTGTTAAGTTCCACCGTGTGTGTGTTTTTGGTTCCTCAGGTTCAGAGTCTTCTCTCTGT
>JAVJIX010000149.1:235000-245000 GCA_036785185.1 Paratrypauchen microcephalus
CCAGGAGCAAGGTCCAGAATCCAACATGCAACCTCCGAACCACCTGGCACCATTACGTTTCTCATCATGACAATCTCGAAAGCCAGAAAACTCCTTATTGATACAAACCACAAATCAGGTCAGTGAGATTGTTTTTGAGTTTGCTGAAATAAATATTTTCCTCATGTGTGTTTCTGGTCTGTGCTCGTGTTTAAATTCATGTTTATTTTACGTTTAGGTTAAAAAATTTGTCCTCTGCATTTGACCCGTCCTTCAGTGTCTCAGGGTCAAACCTGTCAGGAGCAGTGGGACTATCTCCAGATCTTGGTCTAGGACCTAGGATCTTGGTTAGGTCTTCAGCTGGAGGATTCGGCCTGCTGCAGGGCTGTATTACGGACCGGGCCAGTGGGGTCGGCGAACAGGGGCCTAAGGGTCCAGGGGCCTAGGGGGGCCCAAAGCGATGCAGATGCCGATGCCAATTGCGATGTCAGAGGGCCTCTATTCTCTAGGATCTTATGAATACTCACACGTTACAGGGCATATCTGAAGAGAACCAAGAGAGAAGGGTGATATGAATTAGGTGGGGGGGGCGGAAATCAGAGGGCCCCTGGGCTGGCCCTGCTGTAGTGCCTCTCGTGAATACTCCTAAGGGAGCCCTAACGTTTACCAACTAGGGGGTTCAAGGAAGTAGGGGAGAATGCTTTCCCCTCACCTATGGTCATGAGCTCTGGGTAATGACCGAAAGGACAAGATCGCCGATACAAGCGGCCGAAATGAGTTTCCTCCACAGAGTGACTGGGTGCTCCCTTAGAGATAGGGTGAGGAGCTCAGTCACACGGGAGGAGCTCAGAGTAGAGCCGCCGCTCCTCCACGTGGAGAGGAGCAGCTGAGGTGGCTCAGGCGTCTGTTCCGGACGCCTCCTGGGCGCCTCCCTCGGGAGGTATTCCGGGCACGTCCCACTGGGAGGAGGCCCCAGGGAAGACCCAGGACACGCTTGAGGGACTATGTCTCCCGGCTGGCCTGGGAACGCCTTGGGGTCCCCCCGGAGGAGCTGGAGGAAGTGTCCGGGGCAAAGGAAGTCTGGGAGTCCCTGATTAGACTGTTGCCCCCGCGGCGCGGCCCCGGATAAGAGGAAGAACATGGATGGATAAATGAATAGTTACAGTGCAGCAAAAAAACAAAAAAACAGAGGGAACTACAGAGACCATGATCCTTTGCTGTTACAGTGCAGACGACATGAAGAAATAACCACAGTCTTGTCAAGGCATTTTAAAGGAAAAAGTCAGATATTCACAGTTTTGTTAGCCTCTATAAAATATCGCAATCAATATTGTACCGTGAAATGCATGTTGAGAAAATATCATATCAAGTGATTTAAATATTGTTATATCCCTAGTGCAGAAGCAACTGTTTGAATAAGTGAACAAATCTACACAAGTTGCCTGGGAGTCAAAAATATCAGAGGAGATTGAAAACACAGCGTTTTTCTGCAGAATCAATGAGTAACGCAATAAACATTCTTTCATATGTGTCACTGAAATAAACCAAACACCAGGGCTTTTGCTGCAGATTTTGAGGAAATGAACAATAAACAGAATGTATTGTTTTTCCATTAACACAATAATCACAATAAAACTGTAGTTCTCACTCTTAAAGGTCCGATATCACACAAAAGTGACTCTTGTGAGCTTTAAATGATATTCGAATGCTGCTTCCTCCTCAAAAACAGACTTGGAGTTGTGTTTCGTTTGAGTTATTATTAGTCTGTCTACATGTGCAAAGCTCAAAATGCTCCGTTCCACCTTGTGATGTCATGAATGGCAGTTAACAGCTCCTTTTAACCTTTTAGTTCAGTAGAAATTGGCAATTCTGGGGTTGAAATTATCCAAATGATTCTAGTGAACGTGTGTAGAGTTTAAAAACACAGTGGAGTGCTTCCTGTATTAAACCCTCATGACATCACAAGGTGGAACAGAGCGTTTTCTGTTTGAGAGAAGAACTCAGCCAAACTCTGCAGGGTTTGTGTGTTCATGAAACACGTGTGAATGAAACAAAACACAACTCCAGGTTTGGATTAGCCGCTTTTCTCTGGGGACGGTCTCTGCGCTCGCTCCCGATCACGTTTTTCTGTTTCTGAAGTTGAACAATAGATGATGCAACAAAAGCGCAAGACTCGACCCAAAGCAAATGACAATATCGTCCGTGAAAGGATCAAAGCTGGACTAAGATAAGGTCTGACATGGTTTTAGTGTAAAGGAAAAATCTGGTTTGTTTTTTTTTACATTAAAATAACGTTTCTATTATTGATTTCAGCTCTACAGTAATTAATTTTCAAGTGTCTATAAACATTGGTGGTAATAAAATCTAAGCTTGCTAAATCTCAGCTTGTTGGGTTCACATTAAAAGTGCACTATGTCACTTTTTTCTGCTTGTTTCCATGGATATTCTACTGGAATGTTCCACAGTGTGACATTAAACAGCTCTATTTTACATATTTTATTCAGTTACAGGTGGTTTTAGAGCTCAGAAATACGTCAAAACAACAAAAAACAGGACTAAACCTAGATTGAACCAGGACTAAACCAGGGCTAAACCAAGACTAAACCAGGACTAAACCAGGACTGAACCAGGACTAAACCAAGACTAAACCAGGACTAAACCAAGACTAAACCAGGACTAAACCAGGACTGAACCAGGACTGAACCAAGACTAAACCAGGACTAAATCAGGACTAAACCGAGAATGAACCAGGACTAAACCAGGACTGAACCAGGACTAAACCTGGACTAAACCGAGAATTAACCAGGATTAAACCAGGACTAAACCAGGACTAAACCAGGGCTAAATCAGGACTAAACCGAGAATGAACCAGGACTAAACCAGGACTGAACCAGGACTAAACCTGGACTAAACCGATAATTAACCAGAATTAAACCAGGACTAAACCAGGACTAAACCAGGGATGAACCAGGACTAAACCAGGACTGAACCAGGACTAAGCCAGGGCTAAACCAGGACTAAACCAGGACTAAACCAGGACTAAACCAAGGCTAAATCTGGACTAAACCGAGAATGAACCAAGACTAAACCAGGACTGAACCAGGACTGAACCAGGGCTAAACCAGGACTAAACCAGGACTAAACCAAGACTAAACCAGGACTAAACCAGGACTGAACCAGGACTAAACCAAGACTAAACCAGGACTAAACCAAGACTAAACCAGGACTAAACCAGGACTGAACCAGGACTGAACCAAGACTAAACCAGGACTAAATCAGGACTAAACCGAGAATGAACCAGGACTAAACCAGGACTGAACCAGGACTAAACCTGGACTAAACCGAGAATTAACCAGGATTAAACCAGGACTAAACCAGGACTAAACCAGGGCTAAATCAGGACTAAACCGAGAATGAACCAGGACTAAACCAGGACTGAACCAGGACTAAACCTGGACTAAACCGATAATTAACCAGAATTAAACCAGGACTAAACCAGGACTAAACCAGGGATGAACCAGGACTAAACCAGGACTGAACCAGGACTAAGCCAGGGCTAAACCAGGACTAAACCAGGACTAAACCAGGACTAAACCAAGGCTAAATCTGGACTAAACCGAGAATGAACCAAGACTAAACCAGGACTGAACCAGGACTGAACCAGGGCTAAACCAGGACTAAACCAGGACTAAACCGAGAATGAACCAGGATTAAACCAGGACTAAACCAGGACTAAACCAGGACTAAACCAGGACTGAACCAGGACTAAACCAGGACTAAACCAGGACTAAACCAGGATTGAACCAGGACTAAATCAGGACTAAACCAGGACTGAACCAGGATTAAACCAGGACTGAACCAGGACTGAACCAGGATTAAACCAGGACTGAACCAGGACTGAACCAGGACTGAACCAGGACTGAACCAGGACTGAACCAAGACTGAACCGGGACTAAAACAGGACTAAAATGTTCCACAGTGTGACATTAAACAGCTCTACTTTACATATTTTATTCAGTTACAGGTGGTTTTAGAACTCAAAAATACTTCAACTTGTCTAGTTTGGGTGCCGTGAAGATAGAAAGTCTTAATGCCATACTGCGAAACATTCCAGACGAAACGATAATACAGTATCTCCATCGAGAAAAGCGTTTGACGGACCCTCCACCAGAAACGTTCCACAGTGCACCTTTATATAGAAGTATAAGTGTATTGTCCTGTGTTTTCTATGAGGTTTGACATGTTTTTAGCGTAAAGACGTCCCGGAGAAGACGTTGAAGAGTATTTATGGTCCGTTGGGGTCAGTCGGGGGTCATGTTTAGGGCTCGGGACCTCTCCAAGTTCAAACCCCCACTGAGTTTATGTCCTGAACTAAAACGAGCCTCGTAAACTGTAAATTTACCCAAGAATTATAGAGACAAATGACTATATTCTGCGTTTCACAACATTCTACTAGTATAGTACAGGACGAAGAGGCTCCATCATAAGAACTGTTAAATACACGCGAAATACACTCTGGTTTCGTTCTATAATACTGTGCTTTTTTGTTGAAAATCTACGAAAGTTTGAGTGTTCAAACAAGAGAGAAATGTGAGAAAACGTTCATTCTAGTCTGAGAAAAGTGTAGAATGTGTGTGGTGAGGCGTTTACAGCCTTAAAGGAAAAGTAACGTTTTTTTTACAATTTGAGCCTTATTTCGGTCATAAAACAAGTTGTTTTACTCACCCATAGCACTTTGGTGTCATATGGAGCACTTCCGGAGATGTTTTAGATTTGCGGTTAGCCTAGCGCGACTTCTAGCCATAGCTCAGGGCATATAATATATTCCCCAAGCATGTAATATGCCCCGTGCAGTCTCCAAATAACACAAACTTTAGCACTTTTCAAATCATAGAAGCCCGATGTCTTAGTCTACGATTTCATTTGAAGCAAAAGTGGCCTGTAATCCGAGATTTATCCATAGTTTACAGCTTTGCGTTTCATGTTTGGGTCCCGGGAGCTGAGAGCACAGTCCGCACATGCGCACTGGCGTCCTCATCTACTCGAAACTATGGCTAAATCTCGGATTACAGGCCACTTTTGACCACACGAAATCGTAGACTAAGACATCGGGCTTCTATGATTTGAAAAGTGCTAAAGTTTGTGTTATTTGGAGCCCGCACGGGGCATATTACATGCTTGGGGAATATATTATATGCCCCGAGCTATGGCTAGAAGTCGCGCTAGGCTAACCGCAAATCTAAAACATCTCCGGAAGTGCTCCATATGACACCAAATTGATATGGGTGAGTAAAACAACTTGTTTTATTACCGAAATAAGGATCAGATTGTAAAAAACGTTACTTTCCCTTTAAAACATGGTGAATAATTGCAAAATATAAAGCTGACGACTTCGTGGATTTTGCTTGTTGTGGGACCGCTGTACTGAGCCGCATCACAGGGATCAAAGAGCTGCATGTGGCTCCGGAGCCGCGGGTTGTCGACCCCTGTGCTAGAGCGACCAGACGTCCATATTTACCTGGGACACCCCTGTGTCCCCTGTCCCAGCAGATTTATCCAAAACCATCGATTTGTCCCAGTTTTATGCAAGAAATGTCCCAAATGTCCATATTTTGACCACTTTGAATCACCACCAACAGTAAAGAGAGGAAGATATTGTGATTTGTTTTGCTAAAATACAGAAAACCGAGCTTGAAAATGACCATAAGAAAAAAGTAAGATAAGAATGGACAGTGGTACGTTCTCTTTTCACGACCATCCCAACACGGGTGTGTCCCAGTTTTGAATTCTGAAAATCTGGTGTTCCTGGTCTAATCACTAATAGAAAATATCAGGTTCAACATTCACAACTGACTATCGATTAGGAATGTAACAATATCCACGATGTTATCACGATATGCGCGATACGGTACGATATTTATACAATATTTTGGAGAAGCTAATAGGATTTTACATTTTAAAATACCTTGACAAGACTTTGGTGCGACTCATTTCTGTCAAAATCCCGAGAATTAAAGTAAAAACATGTTTCTTCACGTTGTCTGAGCTGAAATGAATCATGGGATATGTAGTTCCTCATGGTTATTAAGTGTTCTGCGAATATAAAACAATACATTTATGCAAAGAGACGTTATAACTGATTTATTGTGACAGCTCTCGATATTATTGTGACACCTTTGACGATAAAATCACAATATTTGGGTTACTGTTACATCCTGTGCTTTGCCACGAAACATCCAAAAGGTAAGGTAAAAGGAGAAATTGAATTTGTCAACCGGACAAAGTTTATTTGGTCAAAAACGTTTTTCAGAACTGACGAAGCAACTCGGATGAGCTGCGAAACGTTTTCGACCAAATAAACTTTTGTCCAGTTGACAAATTCAATTTCTCCTTTTACCGTGGATTCTACCTGGACGACTGAGGGATTCTACACACATCCAAAAGGTAAATTGACAAATGTTGAACCTGATCGTTTCTATTAGTGACCAGACCCAAGAACTCTCTGTATTACTGCAAAAATCTGCATTTTAACATTTTTAATACTGATTTTTGCCACCCCAAATAGCACAGGCCTATAGAATGTGTCGCCATTAGAAACCAGGGAAACATAAATAAAACTTGTTGTAAATGTAAAGCTTTAAAGGTGGACGGTGTAGCTTTTTCCACAGTGTGACATTAAACAGCTCCACTTTACATTTATTCAATTACAGGAGGTTTTATAGCTCGAAAATACCTAGAAAAACAAACATTCTGCCTGTGAGCGGGGTCGCCTCTCCACAGATCTGACCTGTAACTTGGTCTGGTTTGGTCTCCATGGAGATAGAAAGGTTTAATGCCATACTGTGGAACATTCCAGACAAAGCAATAACCATAACCTCCATGAAGAAAAAACGCATTTCACGGACGCTGCATCAGAAAAGTTACACAGTGCAGCTTTAAGGTCCCAACTCTCCGTCTTTGGCCCATCGGCACAACGTCATCGTGTTTAGTGAAAAGTGTGCACGTGCGTACCTGTGTCTGCTGGCGGCGCGTGTCCCGTGCGCGTGCCCGTTGGAGTACAGGCTGTAGGCTGTGCGCATCGGGAACGCGCTCTTGGCACGTCCCGGGGCGCACGAGCAGGTCCAGAGCGCGAGCAGCAGCGTCCAGAGCGCGGCCATCCTCGCGAGGACAGGGCGCGTGGACAGGGCGCGTGGACAGGGGTCAGGGAGCGAGGGGTCAGGGAGCGAGGGGCGCGAGGGCCTCTGTCAGCCGCGGCGGGACCCTCCCAAACCCTGCTCCATCGGCCACTCTCACTCGGGCGTGCGCATCCAGATGTGCGAACTCCCGCTCCGAGCGCAGAGCAGCGAAATCAAACCAAAACCGAGTCCAAAACCAGATCCAAACCGGGTCCGAACCGGGGCCAAAGCAGATCCAAACCGGTCCGGTCTAAAGCCCTCGCGCCTCTGCGGTCCTGACGTCCCGAGGCTTCGGTCCCGCGATCACAACTTTTGTCATCTGCGCGAGGAAACAAAAGTGTTGCGACAGAAGCGAAAGAGCAAAACTTTTACTCCACCCCGCCCCCTCTGCGCTCTCTACCTCCCTCTCTCCTCCACCACTCCTCCTCTCCTCCCTCTCTCCTCCTCTCTCTCCTCTCCTCCACCACTCCTCCTCTCTCTCCTCTACCTCCCTCTCTCCTCCACCACTCCTCTCCTCCCTCTCTCCTCCTCTACCTCCCTCTCCTGCTCTCTCTCCTTCTCTACCTCTCTCTCCTGCTCTGCCCTCTCTCCTCTTCTATAACTCTCTCCTCTCCTCCGCTGCTCCTCCTTTCTCTCTCCTCTATACCTCTCTCTCTCCACCTCACTCCCAACACCCCTTCTCTGCTCTCTCTCTTCTACCTCACTCTCTCTCTTCCTCTCCTCCAGCCCCTCTCCTTCTGCTCTCTCCTCACTCTCTCTCTCTCTCTGTCTTCTCTCTCTCTCTCTCTCTGTCCTCTCTTTCTCGCTCTTGCTCTGTCCTCTACCTCTCTTTCTTTCTCTATCTACTCTCCTTGCCCCACCCTCTCTCTGCTCTCTCTCTTTCTCTCTCCTCTCCCTGCCCCCTCCCTCCTCTCCTCTCTCTCCTCTTCTTCTGTTCTTCCCTCCCTCTTTCTCTCTCTCCTCCTCTCTTTTCCGCCACCCTCTCTCCTCTCTCTCCTCTCCTTCTGTTCTTCCCTCCCTCTTTCTCTCCTCCTCTCCTCTCTCTCACCTCTTTTCCTCCACCCTATCTCCTCTCTCTCTCTTTCTCTATCTCCCCTCCTTGCCCTTTCTCTCCTCTCCTTCTCTTCTTCTCTCTCTCCTCCTCCCTCTCTCTCCTCCTCTCTCTCTCCTCCTCCCCTCTCCCTCTCCTCCTCTCCTCTCCCTCCCTCTCTCTCCTCTCTCTCTCTCTCTCCTCCTCTCTCTCTCCTCTCCTCTCCTCTCTTCATAACTCCTCAGTACCAGTAGTCACTCTCCTCTCCTCCTCTCTTCTCTCTCTTCATAACTCCTCAGTAGCAGTATTCACTCTCCTCCTCTTCTCTATTCCTCTCTCTCCTCTCCTCCTCTCTTCTCCTCTCTTCATAACTCCTCAGTAGCAGTAGTCACTCTCCTCTCCTCCTCTCCTCCTCTCTCCTCTTCTCCTCTCTCCTCTCTCTTCATAACTCCTCAGTAGCAGTATTCACTCTCCTCTCTCTCCTCTCCTCTCTCTCTCCTCTCTCCTCTCTTCATAACTCCTCAGTAGCAGTATTCACTCTCCTCCTCTCCTCCTCCTCTCTCTCTCTCCTCTCCTCCTCTCTCCTCTCTTCATAACTCCTCAGTAGCAGTATTCACTCTCCTCCTCCTCTCTCCTCTCCTCTCTCCTCTCCTCCTCTCTTCTCTCTTCATACTCCTCAGTAGCAGTATTCACTCTCCTCTCCTCCTCTCTTCTCCTCTCCTCTCTCTCTCCTCTCCTCCTCTCTTCTCTCTCTTCATAACTCCTCAGTAGCAGTATTCACTCTCCTCCTCTCTCCTCTCCTCCTCTCTTCTCTCTCTTCATAACTCCTCAGTAGCAGTAGTCACTCTCCTCTCTTCTCTCTCTTCATACTCCTCAGTAGCAGTAGTCACTCTCCTCTCTTCTCTCTCTTCATAACTCCTCAGTAGCAGTATTCACTCTCCTCCTCCTCTCCTCTCCTCCTCTCTCCTCTCTTCTCTCTTCTCTCTCTTCATAACTCCTCAGTAGCAGTAGTCACTCTCCTCCTCTCCTCCTCTCCTCTCCTCCTCTCCTCTCCTCCTCTCTCCTCTCTCTCCTCTCCTCCTCTCTCCTCTCTCTTCATAACTCCTCAGTAGCAGTAGTCACTCTCCTCCTCTCCTCCTCTCCTCTCCTCCTCTCCTCTCCTCCTCTCTCCCCTCCTCTCTCCTCTCTCTTCATAACTCCTCAGTAGCAGTATTCACTCTCCTCCTCTCTCCTCTCTTCTCTCTCTTCATAACTCCTCAGTAGCACTAGTCACTCTCCTCTCCTCTCCTCCTCTCCTCTCTCTTCATAACTCCTCAGTAGCAGTAGTCACTCTCCTCCTCTCCTCTCCTCCTCTCCTCCTCTCCTCCTCTCTCCTCTCCTCTCCTCCTCTCTCCTCTCTCCTCTATTCACTCACATTAGTCACATTTGCACATTATGGGACACTGGGGAGTTTTAAAATCAAACTCTTATTGCTCATGTTCACAAAGTGTTTCTATAAAACTTTTACCGCACAGGCTGAAAGAGCAGGGGCACATTTAAAGCTCAATTATGGAGCTTTTCTTGTGGAGTGTCTTCTACCTGTTTGTCTCCATGGAGATGTTATTGTTTTTGTCTGGAATGCCCCGGTGTATGGCATTAACATACTCAACTTACATTTACACAATAACACGGGTTTTTATTGACCTAAAAACGTTCTTACTGTGAGTGGGCTCGCCTCTCCACAGAGCTCACATGTAACTAGGCCCCGTCGTGTCAACGACTGACTCCATAAAGAGTCAGTAATAATAATAATATATAATAATAACATATAGAAACA